>CM039484.1:28753162-28781343 GCA_022433065.1 Begonia loranthoides
AAAAAAAAAAAAAAAAAAAAAAAAAAAAAAAAAAAAAAAAAAAAGGGAGGGGGGGGGGGGGGGGGAGCGGGTAAGTGGCTAACTTAGTACGAAACGTATACTAAATGCAATGCACATGTAAAGCTGGTTTTATCTTTTTTTCATCAAAACCATGATCAAAACAATGTCCTACTTGTACCTGTGCCCATGCATGGATTTAAAATCATTTCCAAAACATTCTTTACCATCAAAACAAGCTCCACGAGCCACTAATGAGGCAATCATCAAAACCTCACTAGATACCTAGTCAGCTATAATAAAATAAGCCTCCATCATTTTCCACAAGTCAAAAAGAGGATCCGTGAAAATGAGAGTCACACAAGGACCCCTACAATACAAAGACACAGAAAGGTAGCAGTCCGAAAATGGCAACACCTTACGAGTCTAGAGGAAGAAATTATGAGTGCAATCCAAAGATCTAGCCCCTCGTAGGGGTTGTCGGCAAACTAGTCAGTGACGACCCAGCCCAAAACATATACACTCTGATTAGGTTTAGGGATTCGAAACCCAAGGAGCACTTCAACACCACCCTATTATGCATTTTCACACAGTGACTAAACAAAATATCTTCACGTAGCAAAAGATGTATCAAAATAATCTTGTGATACTTTGACACCGAGACCATCCAAAGTATCAAGAGAATTCATCCTCTTGTATCATAATCATAGCATACCATGAAAAACCATGCATGTAAAGTTAACGTGTAAAACTCACGTTTATATGTAGTATAAAAACTTACGTGCTGTGGAATAGTCCCTATCAGGTTTTCATATATGGCAACCCACAAAATACAATTTGAAAACCATGATGTAATGCAATACAACTAAGTATAAAATCCCTACCTCAATGACAACAGAAGCCTAGCCGACCAGCTGCACGTACTGTTGGATACAGACACCAAAACTAGGGAAATCATCAGAATCTAAAACCAAATTGATGTTAAAACTCCAAACCAAACTAGGAACAAAACATGAGACCCAAACTGGAAAACAAAACCAGACAGGATGGACAAACTCAATACTTCCCGGTTCAACACAAGGAGCAACAAAAAACTCCACCATGAACCAAAATTCAACATCGACCAGAAACCAAACATGGCTGACAAAGTCGAGTGAAGTTCACTAAACTCAAATTCCAAGAAACAAACAATGCAGTCGACCAAGACGTAAACACGATCAACTAAGCACATCAACAATTAACTCAAAAGACCCACTGGCTGATGAGACACGGCTACGGTCTACGAGACATAACATGCCAAAGTTGAACAACTTAGCAATTGAGGACACATAGCTAGAGTTAACTAAACATGACTATGGTCAACCTGAACCACCTAGTGTCGCCAAGACATGGCGACGGTCAACTAAGACCACAAAGTAGTTGACAAGACTCAACGATGGTCGACCCGGGACCACCTAGTGTAGACAAGACATGTCAAAAAGTCAACCAAGACCACACAATGTCGATAAGGATCTGTTGCAGTCACTTAGGACAAGCAATAGTAAAAAAAACTCAACTGGAGTTAAGCAGAAAGCTAGCAGGAGTCAAAGACACATCTGTGATCGATAAGCACGACTATGGCCAACTGGGACAACCTAGTGTTGACAAGACACAATGACGATCAATCATGACCTTGCAGCAATCAACAAGACGTGCTAACAGTCATTCAAGACTTAGTAACGGTCGATGGGACCAAGCCACAATCAACTGAGACCAACCAACAGTTGACGACTCACCCTGTGGTAACCAGGACCACGTATGAACCCAAACGGCAAGGGAAGAAACCATGGTCGGGAAGTTTGTCGAGGCACATGGATTGAGAGACAAAATCTAACACAAAACATCAGTCGTAATCAACCAATCTGTACAGTAGATGACCGACCCGAGTGCGAACATCTTGTGTGAACCACTTGCGCAACTGCAGACGTTCACGCTTCCGCGGACGTCCCGAGAAGTAATCCTATGGTTAACTGAAGCTCTTAATGCAATTGACCGGATACAGGCAACCAAGAATGGAAGCCATCAAACACTTTCTCGGTCAACCAAACCCAACAACTGGTCTACTGGACACAAGCCACACTACCCAGCGCAGACGCCTTGTGCTTCTGTGAACACCCCAGTGTCCTGCGAACCTTTGAAGACACTAGCCCGCAGTTGACCAAAACCCCCCTTACGCAAACGATCGGACATAGGCTACCAGGTAAGAAACATTCGGCCAATTTCCCACTCAATCGGACCCAAGAAGAGATCAACTAGACATAAGCCACCTCGAATAGAGAGACCCTCGACCAAAATCACGGTCGACCAAGGAAAGTTTTTCAGCACAAAAACTGGGAGGAAACACACATTCCCTCACCAATTCTTGCTCTGAATAAGCATAAAAATCTGTACAAACACTAAATCTACAACAATAACATAGAAAAAACCAAACAATTGGAGTTCTGAAGCTCAAATCTGAGATTGACACAAACAAAAAATTCCAAACAAAAAATGATGAGAGAAATTGACTTACCCATGAAACACTTTTACAAAAGACAAAGAACAGGTTGCCACAAATATGATATTGGCCTTAGAAGCCCTCTGCACATCTAGGGGTGTTCAATTTTCAGTTCGGTTCAGTTTTATAATGGAACCGAACCGAACTAAAACTATTTCGGTTCGACAATAGTTGAACCAAAACAAAATTAGTTTTCGATAGAACCCGATTTGGAACGAACCAAAATTTTCAATCGGTTTCGGTTTGGTTTCGGTTATACCTATATAAATTAATATTTTTTATTTCATATATCAAAATAATCCAAAATGAAAAATAGATTTTCTCCTTCTAATACATGATCTCTCTATTTCCATGAAAAAAGTACAAAAATATAAATTTCAAACAAATATTTTTACTTCAGTTGATATAAATATGTCTAACCAAACAATAAACATTTAATATAACAAAAATATAAAATTAAATCGAAATATTAAAGGAGGCAATAAACCTATAATATCCATTATCAAAACTCAAAAGTAATGAAAATATAACTAAATGATAAAATAGTAATTGTATCTGTAACAACTCAAATTTTTATCATGTTAAGTATAAAATTAAATAATGATGATGTTTGATGATTTTGGGTGTTGATATGGTTGAATGGTAGTTGTAAAAGGTGTTGGCTATTAAGAATTTATTGATGATAAAATAGGAATAAAGGTTAGATGCATAAGAATTTAGTTAAATTGCTCTCAGGTTGAATCACAGTCGACTAGTGTTGAGAATGTGGTCTACCTGTCCAAAGACAGTGAGGAATGTGTTGATGTCGTTTAGTTTTGCTGTCGCCAGAGCTGGATATGCGGTCGACTGAATCAAAGATAGATCCTAATACATTGCTCTCGGGTATATATGCAGTCGATCGAGCACGATGTTGGGGTCGACCGGGATAGTGTAAAATGGATTTTCGTGGAGGGCTAGGCTTCCGCAGTAGATGGCTAGATGCCCGTAGTGGAAAATAAACATCCATGGCAAAATATGCGATTATATTTCGTTTGAAATATAAAGGAGCGGTCAATCAGAAGTGGGGTGATGTCGATTGGGAATATGAAAAGTTGCATGAAAACAACTTATATGTCATGATTTAAGAAGTGGAGACTTTGATTACTCAGCACTAAACTGTTGAAGGGGTGACACTTCATGCTTAAAAGGCTGATAGGGCATATGAACACCATCTTTTGTTATGAAAAGGGGAAAGAATCATGAGAACTTGTTAGGGGAAGAAAAACTCTTCGGAAATTTCTAACTCTCTCCACTTCTTGAAGGTATTGGAGATTAAGAGAACAACTTCTTAGATGTTAAGGTAAGAAATGTTTATAAGTGTTTTTGCATCAAAAGAAATAGTTTATGTGTTCACTTAAGGATATGCTATTTGTGCTAGGAATTAGGCTTTGTACATGGTAAATGTTTATATAAGGATGTGTTGTTTGTAAACTTCTATGTGTGAACATGTTGTTGGTGATAGTTATCATGTACATATTTTTATGATTTGAAGATATGATGTTTGTGTTGTAAAAGAGGTTAGGATGTGTACTTGATTGTGATGATGACTTGAGGATATGTTTTTGTGATAGAAACTAGACTCTTTACATAGTGAGTACTTTGATTTGATGATATATTGTATTGATGTTAAAAGATATGTCATGTGTATATATTCACATTCATGCATCATGGTTTTCAAGAAAAGATGAAAATGTTTTTACACATGATTTTTTCATGTAAGAAAGATAAAGAACACTATGACATTATATGGGGTTAAGGAAAGGTTGTCATAGAGGTTGAACCTATGGGAGATAAACACGTTAATCTGGTAAGGTCATGTTTGGACTTCGATAAAGGCTGCGAAGTAGGTAAGTTCAAGGATCTCGACAAAGGTTGCTGAGTTATCATCCATAGGGACTTCGACAAAGGCTGCGGAGTCGTTGTGCATGATGAGTGTAGCAACTAACGGAGATCTCATGAATTTGGGACTGTCTTGACAAAGCCCATGAGACATAAGTGGTAGATCTCCCATAATCGTGCCTCGATTCCTTCTTTCAGTAAGGATCTTGACAAAGGCTACAAGGTTATCATAAGAAAGAAAGAAAATAAAGAATGTACTGCATGATTTTATGAAAAATGCATATCATATTCATAAGTATATTATTCCTTACTAAATCTTAAACTTATAGTTTATTTCTTGTGATGTAGGTAATCATGTTAAAGAAAGAAAGAAATGAGCAGTTGACGAAGGATTTACACGATGTAGATTTTGTTTTGGGTGGTTAAAAGGGAAAAGAAAGAAAATTATGTTATGTACGAATTGTATTTGTAAAAATGTAAATGGAACCTTTTTAAAAAGAAAGTTTATAATGATTATTTCATCTATTTTGTTCCAAATGATTTTATTATGAAAATTTTTTCGCTATGCTATGATTTTAAAAGGATAAGAAAAAGTGGGTGTTACAGTATTGGTTCTAAGTTGTAATCAAATTTCGAAATGTAAATTATTTGAAAGATAGAAATTAACAAAAAACATATAGACTAATAGAAAATAAAACACAAACATACAAGTTCTAAGTCATCACTATTAAGTTATGATTGGTTCATTATCTCTGTTAGTTTATTTAAGATCCGAAAAATATAAATTCCAAACAAATATATAAAAAATAGTAATTAATCAAAGAAATATAAAGGAATAGAAAAAGAAAATATGAAACACACATTGTTCAAATTTATCAATATCATCCACTACATCATTAAGGTTGACACATTGATGTTTTGATGATTGAATCCAGCTTTGAGTGCAAATAAGCGCCTTGACAGTCTTTGGTGACAAATAACTGCGAAATGAATCAAGTACATGTTTTCCACTACCAAAAGTTGACTTTGAAGCAACTGTGAAAATAGGAATAATCAATACATCTCTTGTCAATTTGCTTAATATTAAAAATTTCAATGAATGCACTTTCCACCATGTTAGAATGTCTTGCTTGTCTGAAAATTTTTCCAACACTCAATATAAATATTGATCATATTCTGTCCTATTATTTGAAACATCTTGATTATCATGACTACTACAAAATATCTTGTATACCTTTATTGTGGGACAAAATACTATTTTGTCTCAACACTATAGATGTTCTATTGTGCAACACTTGTACTACAATTATCTTCTGAAATTTCAAAACTCAAATCACATTTATACTCAATATATAATCTTTTAATCACAATTTCTATTTAACTAACCAAATCCTTTGTCTTAGCATTATCAACTAACATAGTAAGGCAATGTTTCAAAAACTTTATTTTATATCTGGGATCTAATACAACTGCCACATACATCAAGAAATTAATTGTAACATCATATCTTTTATTTTCCCATATTTTATTCATTTGTCATAGTTTGTTAATATTAGAATGAATTTTCGTTTCAGGCCATTTCCATACTATGGTCTTTTTGGTCATTTATTCATTTATCATAACTAAATTTCTTTTTAAATTTCATGCCAGGGCTACATATGCCTACTTCTTTATTGTTATTATTACTATTGTTATCATTTCTTTTCTTTTACTATCACAATGGAAGTTTTTTTTATTATTTTTTTCTTTTATCTTTTTCTTTATGTTACAGCGCAAATCTTAAAACATATTTTAAGTTTTTCAAAATATAATATCATTTACAGTGATCGAGCAGTTTAATATATACATAAGTATTTTCTTTATTTCCGTACATCTATTTTATTCCAAAATCCATATTTCTAAGTCTACTCCAGTACATAGGGTGCATCTGATAATCCAGCCTTCTCCAATGGTAACACCCGTGACAAGCCAAATACATAGTCTCTGGAAGTCTCTTCAATTGATAAATCTGTGAGATCTAACCACACATGGGTCCTCATTATAATTATCTCTTACATCACAAGTTTACACACTGACTCTAAACTCAATAAGTAACGAGAATAACAAATTACAGTAAAAATCATGCACATGATAATCTTAATTTTCTTTATTCTTTCATTTTTGTGAAGCACCATCAAGAGAAAATGAACTATCACCATTTAGTCTTCCTCTTGCAGGACAACCATATCCATTCCTAGCCAATAACAACCCCTTTACATATTTTTCTTTCTTTCTCTTTCTTATATGCATGAATAACATCATAATACAGATTCATACAGTCACAACATAAAATAAAAACAACACAGTTTACAAATAACAATTCATAACTCGATTACTAAAAATAAAACCCATGATGCCGCTTATTTAAGCCAAACACATGCACTTCGTTACTTACTTGATAGTTTTATGAGTATTCCAGTAACGAGTTAAATTTGTTAAGAAAGAAGGATAGTTTTTCTTCTTTTTTTACTTACCTACTCCAACATACAACATCCTATCTCGCTTATATAGTCGTAAGCAAAGGAAAGAGAAAGGGCAAGGTGTCAACATCTCATTCACACTTATCAATATTCTCAATGTGTGTAATTTCCTATTGGCACACCACACCATGCCTATTAGTCAAGTTTTAGGCCTAATCATTATTTTTTCTTCAATAATCGGATGAAATCCATTGAACCAGGATGTTCGTGATACGTTATAAATCGTCAGATATCCCATGTAGTCATGCATGTTTCTGCAGTTACCAATCTAATCGCGAGAACCTTCACTCTTGCAATTTCACGTTATTTATGCAAAAATGTCATCGTTTTTCATGTTACGGACGTGTATCAATCCACGAACGACTATACCCCCATAGTTCCTCTATTCAACACTTGTTTTTCACTCTAAAACGACAATGTTTCCTTCACTTTACGTATTTACCACTGATGCATTTTAATTTGCGGTTGCCTATACTTCTGTGGTTCCACTATTCAACGCAAACTATTTATTCTAAATGACAACGTTTACCTTTATGCACAACAACTTTTCTTTATGCATGAAATATTTCCTGTCTACGGATGCATCTTTTCCTGATCTAACGGTTGTCGTTTTATCCTATACTTTAATCTAACGGCCATTCTTTCTCCCACGTAGCATCTTTTATGGTATCTTTTTGCATAAGCATCTTTTCAATCTAACTATAACATTCCGTGGCACACACCTAATGCACTGACCAGGCAACCATCCCATGGCACACACCTAAGTGACCAACTCAGGAACTCACACCTCTAACCACCTATTTACATTTATTCATTTTTGTATACTTTAGGATTACAAGTATTAACGTTGTTGTGAGCATATAATTCTATCTAATGTATTCATCAATCGTATCCTCAAGCGTGATTCATTCCTAACTAAGGAACTGAACTTAAATTTAATAAATATACAATTCATACCAAACATTCAACAGTACATCAAGTAAAATGCAAACATCAAACAAACTCTAGTTCCCGTGATGTGGGCCCTTTCGGACAAAACACATACAGTACCACTTACCTATAGTCCTTAGCTTTAAAGAGCTATCACTTAAAGTTGTCCTTCCAAATCCCTATTTATAATTAAACACATATATGCATTAATAATTATTTTGTAACAATATAATTCCCAATTCTTACTACCAGTAGTAAGTAACCCAATATCTTCTTATTCATATAATTATTTCCAACACCCAAAACCTAAAGAACTGCAACTAAGTCTAGCCATTTAGTAGACACCGAGTTGGGTTAATCATGAATATTGAACCACTTAACAGTTTAATTCAACTTGACTGATTAATGCCTTTTCATATATATTAGAGCATTTATTGAAACATTATTTTCCTACTAAAGCAATACATTCAATAGAGATCCAAAAGTCAAGTCCTAAAATTCATTGTGACCATATCGGGTTCGAAACGTAGTTTTTGGAATGTCTTCATTTTTTACCTTTAATTGATAATATCATGATCTTAAATCAATCTTAGAGAACACTTTAGCACTCTGTAACTAATCCAATAAATCATCAATTCTGGGTAATGGATATTTATTTTTTATTGTTACTTTATTTAGCTCTCGATAATCAATACATATTCGTAGTGATCCATCATTCTTTTTCACAAATAGTACTGGTACTCCTCATGGCGAGAAACTAAGTCTTATAAAACCCTTACTTAATAACTCTTCTAATTGTGATTTTATTTCCTTCAATTCTGTCGAAGCCATCCTATATGGATTTTTAGATATGGGAGTAGTACCAAGGTATACATTGATGAAAAACTCAATTTCTCTATCTGAAGGTAGTCCAGGTAAATCATCTAAGAAAAGATTAGGGAAATCTTGTATTACAAGAACCTCACTTAAACTTTTATCTGTTGGTATACTTTATCGATTATACTAGCCAGGAAACTAGTACATCCATTTTTCAACAACCGTTGTCCTTATAAAGTCGTAATAACTGATATTTTAGGATTATTTCTCATACCTTGAAAAATATACTCGTCACTGTTTGGAGGTTGGAGCAATACCACCATATTTCTACAATTTATGTTGGCTAAATTCTTAAATAGTCAATCCATTCCTAGGATAGTGCCATATTCCTTCATGTCTATTACTATAAGGTCTACATATAGATGTATGTTGTCTATAAGTACTAAACAATCTTTAAAAACATGTTTGGCATACAGACATTCTCATGATGGTAACATCACATTGTAATCACTAAAAAAATTCAGGTAAATATCTTAGTTTAGTACTAAACATAGTCCATGCAATGAATGAGTAGCTTCAGAGTCTATTAAGGTATTAGCTGCCATACCGCCAACAAAAATAGCACCTGTCACCACAACAGGCTCCTCAACCTCATCAGATTCAAGGAAAGCAAAAACTCTTGGTGTAGTCCTTTTCTGATCATTTGCCAGGTTAGGCATTTACGAGCTAAATGTCCAACTTCTTTACATTTAAAACATTGTCCAATTCTTGCCCTATATTCCCCGAAATGAGTCTTTTTACATTTCGGGCATTGACTTGCCTGAGATCCCTTGCGATTCAGATATGTGGATGTTCCCTGAATTTTTTTTTCTTCCCTTGTTGATTTCCACCTTGAATAAATCTCTTTGTGCCTCCCATGCTATTTTGTCTCATATTCATTTATTTTCCATATAAAATCTATTCTTCTTCAACCTCGAGAGCTTTTAAACTACAGCTGAACAAGACACTTCTTGTGTGTCTGATATCTTTACTCTTTTATAAATTTTAGCCTTGAGGCCTATATGAATTGATGTACTTTATGTTCATTAGTACTTACTAAATACATACTAAAATGAGATAAAGATTCAAACTCACGAATATACTTTGTCATTGTTCATGTTTGATGGAGTTGTACAAATTCTACTAATTTGCTTGTTCTTGTGGTGCAGTTAAAATAATTTTCGTAAAATAATTCCTTGACTTGTTCCCAAGATATTTCTCTTGCGTTATTAATTGTTTTCATTGTATCTCACCAATATCGAGCATTATTGGTTAACATATAAATACCACATGCAACTTTTTCTTCTTCATCAATTTTTGCAAATTCAAATATATCTTCTAATGCTCAGATTCATTTCTTAGCACTGATTGAATCAAAGGCACGTCCATCAAAAGTGGGAGGTTTAAATCGCCTAAATCTTTCACCATTATCTAAGTAGATGAATGAAATGTTCCATGTATCGTTCCATATATTGGAATTGATGGTCAACCAAATTGATTAAACGATTTATTGTCTCATCTTGATTATCTACTCATCTCTGTCCTCCTACCATTTTAGAATTTTTGATAATTCAATAAATGGTTAAAATTATGAATATACTTACCTTTGATGAAGCGCTTTCGAATATGTGTTTGTCTTGTCACAAGGTCTACATAATCGAGTGGGCTCTGATACCATATTATAACGTCATATCTTTTCTTTTCCCATATTTTATTCATTTCTCATAATTTGTTGATATTAGAATGAATTTTCGTTTAAGGCCATTTTCATACTGTGATCTTTTAGGTCATTTATTCATTTATCATAAATAAATTTCTTTTTAAATTTCATATCAGTGCTATTTATGTTACTTCTTTATTGTTATTATTACTATTATTATCATTTCTTTTCCTTATTCTTTTCCTTTACTGTCACATTGGAAGTTTTTTTTATTATTTTTTTCTTTTATTTTTTTCTTTCTATTACAATGCAAGTCTTAAAACATATTTTATTTTTTAAAAAATATTATATCATTAACAGTCATCCAACAGTTTAATATCTACATCAGTATTTTCTTTATTTTAGTGCACCTATTTTATTCCAAAATCCATATTTCTAAATCTACTCTAGTACATATGGTGCATATGATAATCCAGCCTTCTCCAATGATAACACTCGTGACAAGCCAAATACGTAGTCTCTAGAAAGCCTCTTCAATCGACAGATTTGTGAGATCTAACCACACATTGGTCCTCATTATAATTATCTCCTACATCATAGGTTTACACATTGACTCAAAACTCAATAAGTAACGAGAATAACAAATTACAATAAAAATCATGCACATGATAATCTTAATTTTCTTTATTCTTTCATTTTTC
Organism: Begonia loranthoides; assembly: GCA_022433065.1. Classification (NCBI taxonomy): domain Eukaryota; kingdom Viridiplantae; phylum Streptophyta; class Magnoliopsida; order Cucurbitales; family Begoniaceae; genus Begonia; species Begonia loranthoides. The sequence goes on from CM039484.1 coordinate 28,764,239, forward strand.
CAACCTGATTGTGAGGCACTGTCTAGAGAAAATGAACTGTCACCATTTGGTCCTCCTCTTGCAGGATAGTCATATCCATTCCCAGCCATCAACAACCCTTTTCACATATTTTCCTCACTTTCTTTCTCTTTCTTATATGAATGAATAACATCATAATACAAATTCATATAGTCACAACATAAAATAAAAACAACACAGTTTACAAATAACAGTTCATAACTTGATTACTAAAAATAAAACCCATGATGCAGTTTATTTAAACCAAACACATGCATTTCATTACTTACTTGATAGTTTTATGAGTATTCCAGTTATGAGTTAAATCTGTCAAGAAAGAAAGATAGTTTTTCTTCTTTTTACTTACCTGCTCCAACACACAGTAGCCTCTCTCAATTATATAGCCTTAAGGAGAGAAAAGGCAAGGTGTCAACATCTTATTCATACTTATCAATATTCTCAATGTGTGTAGTTTCCTATTGGCACACCACACCCCGCCTATTACTCAAGTTCTAGGCCTAATCATTATTTTTTTTCAATAATCGAATGAAATCCATTGAACCAAAATGTCCGTGATATGTTGTAAATCGTTGGATATCCCATGCGGTCATGCATGTTTCCGTGATTGCCAATCTAGTCGTGGGAACCTTAGCTCTTGGAATTTCACTTTATTTTTTCCAAAATGTCATCATTTATCATGTTGTGGACGTGTTGCAATTTGCGGAAGCCCATAATCTCGCAGTTTCACTGTTCAACGTTTGCTTTTCACTCTAAAACGACAACGTTTCCTTCATTGTTCGTATTTACTGTGAACGTATTTTAATCCGTGGTTGCCTACACTCTCGCGGTTCTACTGTTCAATGCACACTATTTATTCAAAATGGAAATGTTTACCTTTATGCACGGCGACTTTTCTTTCCTCACAGAATCTTTCTCGTCCGTGAAAGCATGTTTTCCCTGATCTAACAGTCGTTCTTCCTCCCTCATAGCATCTTTTCACAGAAGAATCTTTTCAATCTAACGGTCCACATTTTGTTTGTTCCTTAAATCCTGCGGTCCATACTTTGTTTTCTCCTTCTCTCTCTCTCTCTCTCTCTCTCTCTCTCTCTCTCTCTCTCTCTCTCTCTCTCTTTACTTCTTTAATTTGATTGATGTTGTTTCCTTATTACACTACCGTTAGTACTTTTTGCCACAACATTTTACAAAATAGTAGTTCCTCTGTTTATTGCAGACACGCCTACTAACGCATGTTGTTGACTTCAGATATGTGGATATATTAGGTTAGAATAAAGGGATGAAGGAAATGTGAATTATGTAGAAAAGTATAGAAGAATTTAGGTTAGGATAATTTGGGAAAGTAAATTATGGATTATTAAGAGTATAGTATATAGATTTATTAAAAGTATAATATTCACGTGATATTATGAATATTACTGAATTGTAATATTCATGTGAATTTTCTGGTGCCGGTCAATTGGAAGAAACGGCGGTCGATCGCCCACTAAAGTCGGTCAACCGTCGCGATCAACCACTGATTTTAAAGAAGGAAATTGTGGTTGATTGAATGACTGGCAAATGATTGGCCAAAGATGAAACAATCGACCGCCAAACTAAAGGGTTACCTGGAAATGGAAAAGCCATTGCTGGAAGCTTCTGGATCAACGTTGAACGCTTCTAAACAATGGAATGTCCATTCTCTTGGCCTTCTGTCATCACTCGGACGCTAAAGAGTCATGGTTTGTGGCCTATAAGTAGAGAAGCGCGGATTGGGGAATTCATAGAGAAGAAAAGGCTAAGGGGTTACTCTGCTGAAATTTTTAGAGAAGTTGTGAGGATCTCTGGAATGGCAGTGAGCTAGCGAAGGGTGTTGTGATTTTGTGAGGTCTTGCTTCTGAAGTTCTATGGTTTTGAGAGAAGAAAATCGTGAGGGTTCTGAAGTTTGTGAAGTTGTGTTTCTAGAGATGTGGGTCTGTGAGAGCCTGAGGTTGCATGGTCGAGAGAAATATTGTGAGTTTTGAGTGAAGGAGGAGTTGCATGGTTTGGAAAGTTATGTGAATGAGAAACCGTGGCTAAGGTTTTAGAGAAAGAGAATTGTGAAAAGTTATGAAGAGGAGAAGAATTTTTGGAAGAATGAAGGAAGTGTAGGAACTTTTCTTCTCTTGGGTTTTAGGTAACGGAATTTCCCCTTCTCTTCCTGATCCTCTTACGGTTTTTGTGAAAGATGAAGGCTTGCATAAATTGTTTGGATCAGTATTCTGTTAAAATATGGTGAAGATTAGTGCTCTGTTAAATTGGAAATATATCTATGGAATCCATTGTTCTCTATTATTATTGCTCTTGTTAATATGAGAGTTTAAGAAGATGCCAAATGTTATGTATATATTCTCTGTGTTTTTATATCTGTGTGTTGTTATCAATTGATGTCCATGAAGTGTAAGATTGGTTGCTACTTTATGCATGGATATATTACATCATGGGAAACACACTATTAATGTTGGTATAAGATTGATTCAAATATATGTTGGGTTGCTATGGGTATACGGTAATGGAGTTTGGATCTCTATTACATGAATCATTGCATTGCTTTAGTAGGAAGTGGTATAAGCTACTATTGTAGTTAAAGTGGATTGTTGAGTAAGGTTGGAAATAAATTGAGTATTGGTTAAAGATTATAACTGTTAAGCTGTTTTAATTCCCTGCTATATTGGATGTTAAGGTTCAAGGTAATAAATTGGAAAATAATACTACAGTTGGAATTTAGATAGACTTACTAGTAATGGGTGAAGTGATAAGTGTAGAAATAAGAAATATTGTTATGCATATTGGTTGGAGAACTACTATTGATACTCATATGTTAATCATGAATAGGTTTCTCCAAGGATAATTCTAAGTGCGAAACTCTTTAAAGCAAGGACTTCAGGTAAGTGGTACTGCTTGTGTTTTGTCCAAAATGGCCTACATCACAGGGATTAGAGTTTGTTTGTATGATTGATTATTTGAATTGTATGTTTATTAGATTTAGGTTCAGTTCCTTAGTTAGGAATGAATTATGTTTTTAGGATACGATTGAGGAATACGTTAGATAGGATTGTATGCGTATAACAATGTTAAGACTTGGAATCCTTAAGTATACTAAAGTGAGTAAATGTAAATAGGTGGTTAGAGATGTGGGTTTTTGAGTTGGTCTCCTAGGTGTGTGCCACGGGATGGCCGCCTAATACATAAACTGCTCTATCTTGTCAAGTTGACATCTCTAACACTTGGATGGGTAATTGAAACAAAATGAAAACAGAAATGATTAAACGTAAATAGGTGGCTAGAGATGTGGGTTCTTAAGTTGGTCACCTAGGTGTGTGCCACAAGATGGCTACCTTGTGTATAAACCGCTCTGCCTTGTCAAGTTGACATCTCTAACACTTGGATGGGTAACTGGAACTAAATGAAAACAGAACAGTAATAGAATTAAATGGAAAATATGTAACAGAGATTTTTGTGGTCCGGTTGGATACGCTTGGCGCAGATATTGAATAAATAACAATAAAAGATAGAAAGAACAATAGATAAGAGAAATAGAGTATACGAATAGTAATAAATAACAATAAAAGACATGAACAGTAATAGATAAGCAAAACTGAAAACTGTATATGATGTTACAAGAGTTATATGCGTATTTCATATTTTACATTTATACTGCTTATTGAGCTTTAGGCTCATAGATAGGTCTCGTAGATGTTGGTAAGGAGCGGATGATTAGATAAAGCTAATAAAGGACGTAGCTGATGGAGTATTGTCGGGTTGGGTGTTTTTGCTGTTGGCGACATTGACCTGGCTCATGGAAATAGAATAAATGTATTTAAATGCTTTAAAAGTATTCAAGTGTTTAACGACTTCAAACTATTTTAAATTGATGTTTTACCTATGTTTATTTAATAGCTTTAAATTACTAGCTTGTGCTATTATAATGTAAAAGACTTCCGCTGTTTGTTACTCTGGTTTTCCCTCACGAGTGTTTTTAAAAAAAAGAAAATTTTTATGCGGAAAGAGTTACGAGATGTTACAAGATATCCTCATCTATATCCAACGACAAACATTCATCATTCTTTGCAACTTTGTTTCTGTGGTTGCCACAGACTTATTCCTCATGACAATTTATAAAATCTTTATTTTTTTCCACTAAAATTCCAAATCTTTCCCAACGAATTAATAAGAAAATATTATTTATAATATGACAAAATTCTCAGATATTACATTAATTTTATCATAACTTTTCCAATACTTGCCAAACTCTCCTTGCATTCTAATAGTCATTTTCCTTAATAATGCATTATCACACTCAGTGTACTCTTGGATAACTATTTTTAAGTTACATACTTCACTCAAATAAATATTCAAAGTAATATGCGAGAAGATTGCAACAATTACAGTTGTATCATAGAAAAATAATCAAAAACTTGATAAGTTCCCTGATATTAGCTCAATCTTTTGTGGTAAGAGGTCTTTCCCCACCCAAATCAACAAGATAATTACTATCAGTTTCTCTTAACTTCTCAAAAGCTTTTTCAAAATTTTCAGCACTTTCTAACATCAAATATGTAGAATTCCATTCTGGTAGGCACATCAAGAGAAACACTACTTTTGCATGTAATCTTAATATTTACAACACAATTCCTAAAATGTTGCAGCCTTGTAGGTGAAGATCGAAACATACTTCATAACTCTATGTACTCTTGTGATAGACTCTTGATGATCTTTTAAATTATCACATACAATTAAATTCAAAATGTGTGTAAAACATTGCATATGCAGGTGTTCCCCATTCAAAACTAACTCATTTCAATTTTGAACACTTTTCATCAAATGTGAAATTGCAACATCATTCGAACAACCATTATCAAATGTAATAGTTAAAACACTTTCAATCTCTCATTCAAATAAGCATCTTTCTACTTCTCTACTAATTATTTTACCTTTATGATTCGAAATCAAACAAAAATTAATAATCTTCTTATACATAGCCCAATCACTATCAATATAATGAGCAGTTAATACTGCTGGCTTAATTGACATTAGATGATTTGTTTTGATGATGATATTATTTGTATAATTAAGTTGTTTTAATTAGTAATTATTGATGTTAGTGAATACGTTATTTATATTCATTGGACAGACCCTTAATACAGGTATTAATGTTTACTAACGTGTTTACCTAAGTCCATGGAGCTTATATGTTGATGTTTGGGACTTGGAAGAATGAAAAAGAGCAAAAGACGAAGAAGAGATCGACGAAAGCCTTTATGAGGTCGACCAAATGAAAGGTGGTAGACCAGTTTGTTAATGAAAAAAGTCTTTGCATTCTAGTGGTTGTGGAAGCGAATCGAGCAATGAAGAAATGGTCGACCGCAACATTAGACAAATTTGCTTGTCATTTTTGCAGTTGATGGAGTGGACAAGTAGGCGGTCGAGCGGTCGAGTTGTTGATCGACCGAATGTTTAGAGCTATGAGGAAGCAGTCGACCTATGAGAAAGTGGTTGATCAATTTAACAAACCTGAGCGAAAAATGGACAACCAAAAACATAACGGCAACATTCCAATAGTTAGAAGCGGTCGACCAAATTGAAAATGCTCGACCAATTACATAGAGTCTATATATAGAAGACACTCCGAAACTCAAAGTAACCAAGCGAGAATCGAAGTGAAGCTTTGCCAAATTTTATACTTGATTCCTAATCAATCCTAGAGTGTCAACCCTAGTTCTCTCATCCTAAAACTTGAGAGTTTAGATTTGGAGAGTTAGGTTATTTGTTGTATTTTATTTTAATCCTCTTTGTACTCAAATCAAGGGTGACGCCCTACAAATAGTCAAATGGAAAAGGTGACGCCCTAGGAAAGAGTCAACTTGTAAAGGTTTGGTTGGCATCCGTGAAGCCAATCGACACTAATAAGTTAGTGGGTTAAGGATCTCCATGTAGGAAACTTGGAGAGCAGACGTAGGTGGGATTTGTCGAACCGAGTGAACAAAGTGTTTGTCCTCTCTAACCCTTACTCTTATATTTGTTATTGTTTGTTTTAATATTTGTTATAAATCACTCAGGGTTTAGAGTTAATTAAATCTCACAATATAGGCGCATATCGATCCAACAAATACCATGTAACTCAAATTTTTGAATGGAAGTCCATGTATCGATAGTCAAGCATACTCATTGAAATGTCTTTCTAAACTATTCTTTCAATTTCATTTTTCTTTCTCATAAATACTAATAATATCACGTGCAATAGTAGTTCTAGAAGGTACGGCAAATTTCAGTTGCACATATTGAGAATATGCTTTAAAACTATCTCCTTCAACAAATTTCAAAGGCATTCGTCAATAATAATTCTTTTTGCAAGTAATTCTCGAGAAGTTACAACACTAAAACATGACAAATTTAGTCATATATTATCCATATTTTGAAATATTAAAGTCTTTTGCTCAAATCCACCTTTGCTAATAATTTTTTGCAAATACTGATATGTTTTTTCAAGTTTGATGTCTCATTCTTCGATGTCTGACATGCATATGTCTGTGAACAATTATTACATTTCGCTCTATGGTTGCTATGATTAGTACTTTCAATCATAATAAAATGATTCCAAACTTCTTTTTTTTTTTCTCTTCGTTTGACTAGTAATATATTTAATAGTAAGACCCTCTACAGTTTTATTAATGTTTTCCATCCTAGAAGACTAAAACAAAATACAAAATCATTAAACCAAATATATTAAAATAGTTAAACGAAGTGTAAAATCAATCAACACAATTTTTAAGCTTATGTCACAGGATTAATAAACCAAATGCATTAGAATCAGTAACAAAATTGCAAAAAAATCAAAAAACCAAATGCAGAATTAATTTGAAGCAAACCAAATGTAGAATCAGAGCAAGCCAATTTCATTCAAACTGTTAGAGTTCGGTGTGACTCGAATTCTATCAGGTCGAGCCGGTGAACCCGAATTGTAAATCTCATTTAGAGTTTTTTTTCTCTATAAATTGATGTAAGCTAAAGTTGCAAAACTCGCGGCTGTATTTTGATCTTCGTAGTAGATTTTTTCTTCTATTCATGGTTTTTTCCCGAAAGGGTTTTTCCACTTAAATCTGGTGTCCCACATCGTATTTTCTTTTTCCAGATATCGTTCGATCTCTAACAAGTGATATTAGAGCTTTGATTTTGGAAGTTTGTGTTTCCAATTGTGTTGAAACAAATTCACTCCAGTAGTTCCGCATCAAACAAGGTTTGTGTAATTTTTAAAAAATTACAATTTTTTGGAAAAAGAAAAGGAAAAAAAGAACAAGAAAATTGTTCCCTCTGCTATTCGTCTTGCTCATGAGATTTGTTCTTCTCTATCGTTCAGCCACCATCAGAAACAATTGTCTCATTTGCGTGAAAGCTCTAATTTTTCTCTGTTTGGAGTTTGCCAAAGCAGTTGTGCTTCCAAGCAACAAATTCGTCATTGTAGGGTTTTCTATTTGTCGTTAGTCGCCATAAATCATCTATATTGTTGTTCTCTATTCTCGCTGTCAAGCCGTTTCAATTGGGGTTGCCACGAGAGTGTCTTTTGCAAAGTTGAATTTTTGTTAGAGATAAAATTTGTTGAAAATCATTGAGATTTTTGAATAATTTTTAGGAGATTAAATTTAATGATTTATAGTAGATTTGGAATCGCAAGAATATCTCAATATTAGAGATTATTTTCGGTTAAAATTCAAATAAGGTTTGAATTTTGTAATATCTACGATTATTCGGCAATTTGATTTGATTTTATTTGATTTTGGGGCTGATTAATTATTATAGAAATATCTGAATTTTGAGAATATCTTTTGGAATTTTGTGATATCCTTGGTTTTTTACTTCAAATTTTTAGATGAATATTTTATTGAAGCTAGTGATTTTGGGTAAGATATTTAGTTCAAGAATGTGTTTTTGTGCCAATGAGATCATTAAAGTATATCTTACATTTTTAGGTCGATATTCAATATTTCATTATGATAAGATAACGATAGTGAAATTTTAAAAGATAGTTTTGATATGGCAGGTCAAGAGGCGAGATATACTTGCTAGATTTGGATGAGTCTTTGTGGGATTTGAAGATGTCAACATCGTGGTTTAAGTGTTTTTTAAATCTGGCCACCATTAGTTGCTAAATTTACCCTTGAAGACTTTTATATTGGTGATCTGTATATTTCTTTGAGACTGGTAGACAGACCCTCGTTACATATCTTCTTTAAGGGTGTGGAAGAGAAAAATTTGAAGATTTAAAAATTGGTTCCTTACATTAAAATTTGTTTTCATATGGAAATTGTCAGAATTCAGGGTTTTTAATTCATTTTGTTGGGTCGGGTTGACAAGCAAGCGCTATGGATCTCTTTCATAGAATTCATGTCAATGTGGAAATTGTTAGAGTTCGGTGTGACCCGAATTCTATTGGGCCAGGCTGGTGGGCCCAAATTGTAAATCTCGTTTAGGGTTTTAATTTTTTCTATAAATTGATATAAGCTAGAATCACAAAACTCGTGGTTGTATTTTGATTTTCATAGTAAATTTATTTCTCTGCTTGTGGTTTTTTCCCGACCAGATTTTTCCACATAAATTTGGTGTCCTACATCATATTTTCTTTTTCTGGTTATCATTCGATCTCTAACACAAACAATTTCAATAATTCATTCAACAATTTCAGCAATTCATGCTCAACATATAACCATCTTTCAAATCAATTGATTCTAGAAAATTTTTTTATTCCAGCATTCAATATTATGCAGAGCTTAGAGGTATACCTCCTGTTGGAGAAATCACTAGGGTCGACGAGGGAATAGTGGTGAAAATTAAGAGATAACGCAGAGGGAAGCAGCAGCGGCCAACGAGGGAACATTGGTGAAAATCAAAGATAAATAGAATAAAGAGAATAGGGTACTTGAGATTGAGAGAACGCTGACTCGCTAAGAGAACAACTAGCTGTCATGTCGTGCCAACTGCCGAGGCCCGAGGGAATGACGAAAACAAAAAGGAAATGAGGGACAATCAGAGTGTCAAACAATAGGGAGGGACTAGCAAGAGGGTGTATCTTAAACGAAATTTTGGTGTAAATGGGAATAGGATGCACATGTGGGAGGACATCACGTTGGGAAAGTGCTTGGCAATAGAAAGAAAGGGATATAAAAAGAAAGTTGGATTTGGTGGGTTTTATACTTTTATGTTGTTTAAGCGAAGATGGCAACTGTTTGGGAAATTGAGGCTACAGTTTCCAATGTTTGTGAAAGCTGTTTTCTTCAACGTCTTAATTCTGAAAACTAAACTCTCTTTCTCCCCCCACCCAGCTCACCCAACATCCCCATGAAGGAGGGATTTGCTTAACCAAAAAAATATAAGTATAGATTTGCCAATAACCCTTACGTTGAAAGGGGTATTGTAGTTAAAAGAAAAGGTTATATTAATTATATTCTACTTCTATTTAAGAGAATTTGGAGAATAGTGTAATATTTGAAACTCATTAATTTCGATTACCTGGTTTGATTGGTGTCCATTGTCAAGTAAAAAGCTGTAGAGAGAGAAAGGGAGCCACCGAAAAGCAAGAACACCTTATCATGAAAGCAAGAGAAAAATAAAACCCGATTAGACAGGCCAACACACACGCACACCAATCTCTTTATGTGTATGACAACAATCTCTGCGCCCTCTCCAGCTCTCTCTAGATTCTCTCTCCTCCCTCTATTTCTCTCTTCCTTTTTTATGTTTTCTCTTGGCTTTTCTCCCATTTTTTTTACATGGAAAAATCACAAGTCAACCTCGCCTCATCATTTGGTCTTGCCTCTTCCAAGCACTCACCTCATTTCCCACTTTCCTTTTCAATTTTCACCACCTTCTTCGTCTTCTCTGATCGTTCTCCTATATAATTACCCTCCATTCTCTATCGTCTTCTCCTCCACCATGGGAGTAGGCATGAAGCTTCATCAATTCTCACGTGGGTTTTGGGAGCTCGAACCACCCTCCCTCTCCCTCGCCTGCAAGCGTCTCCGTCCTCTCGCTCCGAAGCTTCAAACCGACAATGACTCCACCATCTCCTCCTTCGATCTCAAGACCTTCATAAGACCAGACTCTGGCCCTAGACCAAACCCTTCTTCTTCCTTCTCCTCAGACGACAAGAGAGATTTACTTCCAGTATCTATCTTTACATTCTCTCTTATGCTATAAAATGCTGTGATCTGTAACGACAAGTGTAAATCTGGGTGATTTGTTGGTGCAGGTGGAGACTCTTCCTGGAGGGACAAGATGGATTCCAACTCAAGAACAAATTGGTATATTGGAGATGCTTTACAGGGGAGGAATGAGGACTCCTAATGCACAACAAATAGAACAAATCACAACCCAGCTTGGTAAATATGGCAAAATCGAAGGGAAAAATGTATTTTATTGGTTTCAGAACCACAAAGCTCGAGAAAGACAGAAGCAAAAGCGAAACAGTCTTGGTCTTTGCCATAGCCCAAGAACAGCTGTAACTAATTCGAGGGTATGCTCCTAATAATATTCTTCCAGTTTTTATGATTTTTGAAGTTGCCAAAAAAGAGGGTTTCTAATGGAATTGATGCTCAGGTAGAGGGATTAGAACATCAAAGAGAGGAAGATAGTTCGTTCAAGAGAAAGAGCAGGAGCTGGGTATTTGAATGCTTGGAAGAAGAGATCATCAGTGTAAGCCATGGAGAAGAAGATCAAGGAGATGGAACTTTGGAGTTATTTCCATTACACCCAGAAGGTAGATGAAGAAGTTCATCATTTTTTAAGCTTCTGCTCCAAAGCCAGTCATCTGTAATCTACTTTCATCTGCTTTTTCTCTCTTTCCTTTTCTTCTTTTCCATGTACTCTGCTAGATTATGATTCCTAATTCAACCCTGTAATGTCTCCCTCTCTCTCTCTCTCTCTCTCTCTCTCTCTCTCTAGCTCTCTCTCTCTCCTTCTCTCTCTCTCCATCCGTCTATTGGGAGTGACTGTGAGTCTGTGAAGCATCTTTTTGACGAAGAGAAGGGGTTAAATCTAAGCTTTTAGGTTAAAAGTAAGAAGCTATGGACACTGAAGTCCACGCAAATACTTATTCTTCTTCCTAAGCCTAGCTACCTTGATCGACGGCCTGGTGCTGATATTTGATGAAGTAGGGGAAAATGAACGGTCAGAATGGGTCGTGAGCAATTATTCTCAATCAACTGTAGCTGACGTGGAAGTTCTAACGACAACTAGTGCTAAGTGGGGCCCTGATTTTATTGATTTTGGAGGGAATAGAACACCAAGTTTGAACAAACATGGAATGACTACAATCAAGTTAAAAACCTTTGCCATTTTCTAATGATTGAACATTACATCTTGCTAATCACAACTCCATTACATATTAACTATTTCGACTCACGAATGTGATTGCTACTTTTTATGCAACACTCACGCAATGGACTTGGTCGAGTCTACCTCGTCAACCAAAATCAAGCCAGTTCTATTTCATACTTAGTCCAACGAACCTTCAACTAGATTCTTTATTCGTGCCTAACTTAACTTAGATTTAAAATAGAGTGTTTTTCATTTCATGATAAATAGCATGATCGTAATGTCAAACATGCAAAACATAAACAAAAAGTGTTTGTAGTTGTGTTAGTGCCGCTCCACAAGAATACTAGGGTTAAGATGCTAATTATACAATGGTCAGTCTAAGTGTCGATCTCCATACAAAATTAGGTGCAGATCTGATCTATAAATTTGGCTCAGCTTAGAACGAACCAATCTGCCAATCGTGGATCAAATGCTGAGAGTAGTGTCCTTGGATACAATACACGAGTTTGGTACAATTAGTCACTTGGGAGTTTAATTTTTTTTTTTTTTTTAAAAGGAACCGTGCGTGATCTTGTATCAATTATAAGTGGGACCAAAATAGAATCATTTGCAACTTTTGTATCCCACCAAGGGATTTAAATATTTTCACTTATATTCATATCCCACTAATAATAAAATATAACTAAAAATCAATATGAAGATTCCATTTTCTATCCAATATTTGATTTTTTAGAAAAACAAATTCAATTTAAAAATGCAAAAATACCACTTTTTTTTTGTTTTGAATCTTCATTCAGCCTAGATGGCTGTTCGGCTTAATGCGCCTCACAACGAGTTAATGCTTTTCATCCCAAGAGTTAATGTTTGTCACTTAAGAGACCTGGTATCACACCCCAAAGGGAACCTGAGACAGAACGGAGAACGATCTAGCCAAAAAATACTGAATCGTCCGACCTATTTCTTAATCCAAAATTGATATCAGCGGAATTCAATGAAAATTAAACTTACAAGTCATACCCATAATTAGAGCTCCAATAATGACTTATGAATAACGTGAAATAATAAAACTTAAATTATAAAAGAAATAGCTTAAGCAAAACTAAGGTACGAACCTCACTAAAATAAACTAAATCTCTATAAAATGGGATAAAATAAATTGCAAGGGGAATACTCCAAAATTCTTCTCTTGTGGTGGCAATTGAGGACTAAATTGACTATTTCCTGAAAAATAAAAATAAATAAGGGGTGAATCAAACAATTCAGTAGAGATTTAATTTTATATTTAACTTATATGTCATATAAATTTAACGTATTTTCTCAGTTGATTAATTTAACAAGTCAAAATATAAAATAAATGATGAAGAACAATAAATCAACAACGAAATTTAAATAGCAACGATACTCATGCGATCACAAACAGTAAAAAAAAAAAACACTGATCAGGTTTAAGGATTTGAAACCTAAGGACACGACACATCAACTGTCCTATTACTCATTTTGATATAAAAAATAAATAAATATAAAGAAGAATGTAACTGAACTAAATAAACATGCTTAATTTAAATTAATACATACATTTTTAAAATTTAACTGGTTTAAATATAAAATAACCTCTACCTTGAAATTAGACATAACAATACCAAAGCCCAATGAAGTCCAATGGTAGACAATTCCAACAATTTCTAAGTCTTGGAACATAGCCATAATAATTTATTAAAAATTAGGATTTACTTTATTATTTAAACTTTTAGGTGTATGAATATAACTCAAAGTCAGAGACTCAACCTATCCAATAAGATTTATAACAACCCCAGAACGACCCTAAAACAATCAGATCTAAAGTTTTGGTGTAAGAATTTAAATTCAGACTAAAACAGTACATGAGCCAACCCAACAGAACATGGGCCAGCCCCAAACAAAACATAGGCCAGCCCTAAAACATGGTTGTGGCCCAAAACTCATGTTGTCCGCAGATAGATTTCTCTGTCCATGGACATGGACAGAGTGAGAATTCATTTTGCCCATGGATAGACTTCAGTTGCGATCATTGCAACCATACACGGCAGTGACTGGTGGTAGAAAAGGGGTCAAGAGTTCCAGTCGGAACTCTTCCCTAAAAACTCAAGCCTTAAATACACCCCTCCAGCGATTTGACGGAATCGCCGTTGGCAAGAATGCCTCCAACGATTCTGTCGAATCGTTGTTGGCCGAGAGACAAAGCTACCAGCCAGGAATTCCTTCCCGATCTTCGGTATTTCACAACAACTTAAACATTCAACTCCAGAATTTAACCCAAACAATTCAAAATCAATACCAAAATCATAACCAGAAATTACCACAACAAATTCTAATTCTTTCATTACTTGCAAATTTTGCTTCACACCTCAATCGGTCAGCTAGAAACACTCTCCCCGAACCTTTATTCACACCTACCGCAAAGAATAGAATTTTATCGCTTGTTAGATGAAATTTTGAGAAGGAGGAAGAGAACTGTATGCTAAGGAATTTCAACTTACCACTACCGATGAACAACACCATCAATATGTCGCCGAAAAACTCCAACTCCCACATCGACAACTTGCATAAGACTAGTATTGTGATGGAGAGGGAAAGAGGCCGGGGTTTCTATTCTTTATTTTAAAAAAATTAAATATTTTTTTCTATATATTTATTTTAACTTTGGGCTGAAAAGACCCAGATATTACATTCTTCCACACTTAAAGAATTTCTTCCCAAAATTTAGAATAACCTCAATTGTACCATTGAATAAGTGAGGATATTTGGCCAACATATTCGATTTAATTTCTTAAGTAGCTTCTCTTTCATTATGAATTTTCCACTGTACTTGAACTAACGGTATCCCACGATGACAAAGAACTTATACATCACGACCTATTATTTCTCAAGTTCCTTCCCATATGAAATACATCTCCATGAATAGGTATAATCCACAAATTAACATGTGAAGGGTCCGAATTGTACTTTCTTAACCTACAAACATGAAAAACATTGCGAACATAATCCAGCTGTGGCAGTAAATTCAAGCGATAAGTCACTGAATCAAAATCGCTTAATAATTCAAAAATGACCTATTTATCTTGTCGTTAACTTTCCTTTTACACTAAATCGACTTATACCACGACAATGTTGCACCTTTAAAGAAAACGTAAAGTTATCGACTTCAAACTCTCCATTCCTCATATGGAAGCATGCATAATACTATTAGCAATCCTAAATTGTACCTAGTCATTCTTTAACCGTTCAAACTACTCCAGTTGATTCTCGAAAATGGCCTCGTACAACAAAATCAATTACTTAAGTTATTCATCCAACAATCACCTAGCGCCAAAATACAGGATCCTTATTAACTTTTTGTTAGGCTTAGTTTTATTTTGATGATGACTAAATGGTTTAGTTTGATGAAAAAAATAAGTTGGTTAATTGTGTTTTTCTTGATAATGTGCTAACATGTCTATTTAAGTTGGTTAAAGGGTATTATTAATATGCTAACATGTCTATTTAAGTTCATGTAGTGAAGATATATTATTTTGGGACTTAGAAAAATCAAGAATGTGAAAAAGGAGCTACTTAGTAAGAAAGGTTCGATCGCACGGTCAACCGCAAAATGGACAAATTACTTTGAAGGTCGACCAAGTGGACTGCATGAAGGAAACAGTCGACTAAAAATAGCTTCTCCAAAGGAAACGCTCCAGCTTGAAATTATCTGCAATGAAGAAAATGGTCGACCGCTTCGACTGAAATCATTCCCAACGGCCAAATCCCAATGGGTAAAAATCCAACGGCTAGTAAAAGGGTCCACCGTTTAGGGAATAAGGACGAGCGCTTGAGCAGTATCTATATATTGAAAACACTGCAAAGCTCAATGTAACGAACGAATATTAGAGGCGAAGCCATGCCAAATTCAAGACTCAAATATACACCACTGTGAGCTTATTGTAAATCCAATTCTCCCTATTCCAAACTTGAGAATTACTTTGGGAGAATTCAGATTAGTTAGATTTGAGCTTTGACTTTCTGTATCATATTTGCGCTAAATTGTAAAGGGTGATTCCCTAAGAATTCATCACACAAAGGGTGATGCCTCGCAACAGTCATAGGCACGATTGAACGCCCGTAAATTCAATCAAAGGGTGACTTCTCGAAATTTTCAAATTTAGGGTGATACCCCGCAATAGTCAAATTAAGGGTGATGCCCCATAACAGTCAAAGGTTGACGACCTTAGAATTAGTCAAGGGCGACGCCCTTAGAATTAGTCTTTGTAAATGGTTTTATTGGGACCCGTAAGCCAATTATTTAGTGGATCTCCAAATGGAACTTGGAGCGTGGACGTAAGCGAGTTTGCTGAACCGCGTAAACAAATCTTGTGCACTCTCTATCCCTTGCTCTTATTTATGCATTGAATTATTTGTATGTTTAATTATACACGATAAATCACTTAAGGATAGTAAATCAATTATCGCGCGAAAAAGTTAGGTACGCTATATTCACCCCACCTCTATAGGCATATATCAATCCTACCGTTGGTATCAGAGCGGGTATTTAAATTTTTGTGCGATTTCATGCACATTGTATAAATTTGTTAATTTGGTTGAATTCTTTGAGTTGAATTTATTTGACAAATTTATTGAAATATATTGTATATCCTTGATTATTTGGATTGAGTTTCTTATTGAAATTTATTGTCCATAACTTCAATTAAATTTCTAGATTATATAAAGCATTATGGATTACAATATGCTTATTGAAGGTCAATGCACATCTACACCTCTTCTATTTGATGGTTGCAATTATTTATATTGGAAGTGTAAGATGATAATTTTTATACAATCTATAGATTATGCTTTACGGAAAATCATTGAAAATAGATTACATCTTCCTAGACCAACTTGTGAATTCAATTATTTAGATAAACGGAATTGGAACTTAAATGCTAAAGTTATGAATATCTTATATAGTGCTTGGAGTAAAAATGAATTTGATAGAGTTCAATTATGTGTTGGTGCTTATGATATATGGAAATCAATTGAGCTAACACATGTAGGCACAAATCAAATGGATAAAGGCAAAGAAAGCACATCCTCCGAATAAGAGGAAATGGCCAAAGTATGCTTCATGGCCAATAAAATTGAGATAAACAATTCATCCAGCGACTATGATGATAATATTAATAATAATGATGAATTGTTGGATGTTTTAAATGAATTGTTTGATAATCACAAAGTGCTCAAACATGAATATAATTTATTGAAAAAGGAAAACAACAATTTGATTGAAAAGCATGCTAAATTGGTTAAATCCTTGGAAAATCAAATTGTTGAATTAAAGAGCATGAATGAAAATGTGCTAGCTACTAACAAATCACTAGAAAATAATGTGTGTGCTTTAACTGCTAAAGATAGTGATTTGAATGCTATTGTTTTGAAATTTACTAATGGTAGTAAAAATTTAAATATGCTCTTATGTTCGCAAAGGGTTACTTTTGATAAAATCAGAATTACATATAAACCCTTTGCAAAGAAGAATTACACTAATTTATTTGTTAGTCCATCTATTTGTAATTCTTGCAATTGTGTTGAGCATAAATCTTTTTACTATCCTCTTAAATTGAATGTGAATGTAAATCCAAAAGTTGGTTCTAAATTTGCTAATACTTTGAATTTAAATACTAAATTTAACTCAAATTTAAATTCTAAATTTTTGTGGGTTCCTAAAGGAACCAGACCTATAACAAAAGGACCAAAAT
>CM039484.1:28781732-28798648 GCA_022433065.1 Begonia loranthoides
TTTTTTTTTTTGTGATTAACATAGGGGGAGAGATATCTTTATTGATATTTTGATTTTAAATTTGGTATCTCTCATAGATTTTTGTTTTGGATTTCATTTTAAATTTACAAGTGGTATCATTCTTAGCAAAATTGACTTGATTTTAACTTTGGATTTACAATTGGTGTTAATCTTCGAAAAACTTATTTTGGTTTTAATTGTGACTCATCAATTGGTATTCTTAGTTAATTTCTTATTTCTTCAATTGGTATCACTCTTAAAAATTGACAATTGATTTATCTTTCTAGGTCTAAATTGGTATCAACTACTTAACTCCAATGTTAATTTCTCTCACATGAGTTTATATGGTTAATGACAACAGAGGAGAATGTTTTTGTTAGAGATTTGTCTTGATTGTGGTTGTATCAAATTGGTATCTTATTTTGACTACAAATTGGATTTTAATGCTACATTTCCCTCATTTGTTTGCTTTGGTATAGATTCTTTAAAAGGGGGAGAAGATTTTTATAAAGGAAAAAAATGATTTGTTTTTGGATGATTTCTATTTTAATCTTTGGTTGTTTGTAACTCCCCTCCTCATGGATTTCTTTTTTATTATGACAAAAAGGGGAAGAAAGATATATAAGTTTGTTATATATATAAATTGTGAATATGGGAGAAAATTTATATATGTTGTTAAAAAGGGGAGAAAATTATTTGAATTGGTTTAGCGTGTTTGCATGAATTTAACGTTGCATAACTTAAAGGGGAGAGATCAAATATGCAATACTAAATGCACATGCCTAGTTTTTAGGATAATTAACTTATAAGATTTTGTCATCATAAAAAATGAGGAGATTGTTAACCTTTTTGTTAGGCTTAGTTTTATTTTGATGATTACTAAATAGTTTAATTTGATGAAAATAATAAGTTGGTTAATTGTGTTTTTATTGATAATGTGTTTAATGTTTTATCCATTATATTTATATTCGTATTTATAAGAAATACTCTAAAAAATGGTATTATTAATTTGCTAACATGTCTATCTAAGTCCATATAGTGAAGACATATTATTTTGGGACTTAGGAAAATCAAGAATGTGAAAAAGGAGCTACTCAGTAAGAAAGAGTCGACCGCAAAATGGATAGATTACTTTGAAGGTCAACCAAGTGGACTGTATGAAGGAAACGGTAGACCTTAAAATGGAAAAATAGCTTCTCCAAAAGAAACGGTCGACCCTGCGGTCACCCTAATGTTCAGCAGAAAAAAAAAAACAGCTTGCTGAAATTTTCCACAATGAAGAAAATGGTCGACTGGGTTGCCAAAACGGTCGATCGCTTCAACTGAAATCATTCCCAACGGTCAAATCCCAACAGGCAGAAATCCAATGGCTAGTAAAAGGGTCGACCGTTTAGAGAATAAGGACGACCGCTTGAGCAGTGTCTATATATTGAAGACACTCCAAAGCTCAATGTAACCAACGGATATTCGAGGCGAAACCCTGCCAAATTCAAGACTCAAATATACACCACTGTGAGCTTATTGTAAATCCAATTCTCCCTATTCAAAACATGAAAATTACTTTGGGAGAATTCGGATTAGTTAGATTTGAGCTTTAACTTTCCGTATCTTATTTGCGCTAAATTGTAAATGGTGATTCCCTAAGAATTCATCACACAAAGGGTGATGCCCCGTAACAGTCATAGGCACGATTGAACGCCCATAAGTTCAATCAAATGGTGACTCCCCGTAATCGTCAAATTTAGGGTGGCGCCCCACAATAGTCAAATCAAGGGTGATGCCCCGTAATAGTCAAATGTTGATGACCTTAGAATTAGTCAAGGGTGATGCCCTTAGAATTAGTCTTTGTAAACAGTTTTATTGGCACCCATAAGCTAATTATTTAGTGGATCTCCAAGTGGAACTTGGAGCACGGACGTAGGCGAGTTTGCCAAACCACGTAAACAAATCTTGTGTGCACTCTCTATCTCTTGCTCTTATTTATGCATTGAATTATTTGTTTGTTTAATTATACACGATAAATCACTTAGGGATAGTAAATCAATTATCGCACGAAAAAGTTAGATACACTATATTCACTCCCCCTATAGGCGTATATCGATCCTACAATCCTAACATGAGTAAGAATCTTACACTCTACCTAAACATTCAAATGAAGATATTACATTGCAACCTAATCTAACTTAGAATCCAATTCTCTCATTATAGATAATAAGAATTGAGATGTAACTTCAAACACCTAACGCTCACCACAATGCTTAAACATGAGCAACATATGACATTTCTAATACCAAGTTTGCTTAATTCCAACAAAAACCGATTCATTCCCAACTAGATAACTTGTGCGAGTTAGTGAGCCAATACAACACTTACCTAAGCAATATCATTTTACCACATGATTCCAACAACAAATCATAAAATTATAGTGACCATATCATTTTAATTCTTGTTTAAATAAGATAGACAACTCAACAAGTCTAAATGCTTAGTTCACAACAGCTCATCAAAGTCTACTCACTTGCTCATCAACACTCAAATTTTCAAAACATGAAACGTTTCGACACAACCAGGTAAAATATGAAATCTTAATTTATGACCTAGGATACTAAAACTGTTTGTGTCAAATTCAACTTACTAGATATCACTACCTTTATTAAATAACTAAAAACCTTTAGCACAAACATCACATATATTTGCAAGCTCATTAGCAAGTTCCTATTTTGAATCAAATTACTCCTAAAGCTCATCATATAAATTTTGTGTTTCCTTGTATACCATAGAAGGACACTGATCGGCCTAGTGTTAAGTACATGATGATAATATCTTCCAACTAATATGATATATCATAACCACTTACTAACCAAAGTTTCCTTCAATTTTCTAACCCCAAGAAAGAATATAAATTTTAGAGGATGCCATCCCGAACATTTCCATTATATTAGATTACTAATATAATATTACTTCTTCATTTGTGAACTTCAGATTTTTCCTATACGTTAACTTGTAACAACTTCAACTGTAACGCCCTGTTAATTTAAAAATATTTTTCTCTTTTTAAAAATATGTCATATAAAATTTTTCGCTTAATTTATTCAACATTCTAAATTCATTTATATTAGAGTAAGAAATGCGACATAGATAATATAAGTTTCAAAACATAGTTTTAATAATTTAACAAAAGTCTCAAAGTCCCTGACTACAATTGTTCATACGTTCAAAATATGACTAATATTAATTTTACCAAAATACCATTCTCTCAAAATACCATCATCTCTCGCCCCATATGAGCCACATCCAGTAGGTCAAATCGGCTGATAACACAAGGGATCATCTTGGAACGCCTCCTCCACAATTTGAACGTCATCATCAAAATAATCACCTACATTACAGGGAAAACAATGAACCTAACGCCCAACAAAAATCAAAATTTAAATGCAATACAAATAATGTCTGACCACACAATGCATTACAGAAGAGAATCGTATCTCTTCTAGAAGTTAAGGTGAAATATTCCCTATGGTCTTGTGGCCTAATCAATCATTCTGACGAGGAGATATATCCATCGGGGGTGTTTCCACAAGCCGGTATTCTCACTTTTGTTGAAGACATTGGGGGTTTCAGAACGTGGCAATTATGAACCCTAGAATCCCCGTAGCTAACTTCTAACCTACCGCTCCCTACGTGAGAGAAATCTACCATATGGAAAGTCATAATTCACCAGACCCTCACACACCTATTTACGTATATTAGGATGACATACATAATGTAAACAAATTTATAAGTCTTAGGATGATGCATGAATGTCATAAAATAAACAAGAGAATTAACACACAATAGAAAACATAATCAATTCTACTACATTAGTATATAGAAATTAAATTTAAAAACACTGCATTATTAATCATGATAGCCAGGTTTATAACAAGAATTTAAAGCAGAACTAATTTGAATCATTCATTGATTGTTATAAGCAAGGAAAAGCATGTTCAGTCCCAAATCAAGAACAGGGTTCGTTTACATCTCTATTCAACCATCCTATACGGGTTTTCTCAGTTTTAGTTCAAACAATTAAATCTTCAAGCATGCTCAAATTTGATAATACCAAATGTGAGTTTAAGAGCAACTTAAGATACTTGAATCTACTACATTCGGTTTATGATTCATAAACGACAATCGTTTAGAGTTCCAAGGTTAGATCCAAATATCAAAACCTCTAAGCATAACTTATCCATACCAACTAAGATACACAAGATAACCGAAGTCATTCTTCTTAACATTCAATAGTTCAGAATTTCATGTAAATCGATATCACCACTCACAGCCACTCACATTTGACAATTATTAACAGATATACCCAAGCAAATGACAGTCCAAGTTCCCAAATAATTCATCAAGTCTAGATAGTCATGATTCACAAAACAACTCATCCATGCTTTTCACTAAATTAATACTTAACAACAAAACCTGTAATGTAGGGCCTCCTTTGGCCAACTACAATTCTAATCCTTATCTTAGTTTTCCAGCAATTTAACACAAGTAGGAGAGCAGCAAATGCAAGCAACTAAACAACAGCCAATGTGTATCCACTATTCTTCCAACTCACAATAGATCTTATACAAGGCAACACAAATGATGAATCCCATTTTCAAGTCCAATCTTGACTTAAACCAGAGATCCATAATCAAACCAACAAACTTCTTAACAACAATTTCTTACCTTATTTCACTTCACGGTTGGACAAACAGAGCAACACTTCACTAAAATCTACTCACACCCAAAACACACTCCCTCACAATCGATCAGTCAGAGTAAGCAGTAGGGACACAGGGAGCTTACCATTTATAGACGACAGAGAGAGAAAGAGTTGAGTAGCTGCAGGGGATAAGCTGAAGAGAAGGGAAGACTGCAATACCCATTTCAAGGAGAGGAGGTCCAACTACGAAGGATCACATGGAAAGGTCTCCCCATCATCAGAGGAGAGAGGCTTTGCTGTGTATAATATGAAATCGGAAGAGAGAGAAGGTAATTTAAATGGGTTTCTTGGAAATTCTCGATAATTCGGACGAGTCGATTCATCCGCAGCATCGTCCGCATCCGTCCGAAACGCGATTTGGGACGAGAAAATGCATCCCCAGCCTTCCTCCGTACCGTCTGCAGGCAACATTTAGACGAGATTTCTCATCCGCACGTAGCGTCCGCAAACGTCCGAATGTGTCATAAAATTGTCCATAGTCAAATCGGACGCGAGCCATCGTCGTCCGCACTCGTCCGCGAGTCATCCGAAATGAGTTCTGAATTGTACAGATTCAAATCGGACGCGAACCATCCTCGTATGCGTCGTCCGCAAGTCGTCTGAATGTGTTCAGAATTTGGACAGATGCAATGCGGACGCGGGCCTCTTCGTCCGCAGCGTCCGCATGACTCTAGGACGCCAAATCCTTGTCCCCCTGTCGCCCCAAAGTGCAGGGGCACAACACAACAGTTCCGCGGACACCAATTTACATCCGCATGCGTCCGAAACTCCATAGTGCACATTTTTCTTAAGTTTTTCATACTTAGATTATTTTTCAACATTAACTATATACTTTCAAGCACAACATTAACTATATACACGTACCGTCGCATAATACAATGCATTATTCATATATCAAAATTATCCAGATTTAATACATCATAAAAAAGGAAATATATTTTCGGGGTATTAAACCAACACCAGAAATCACTGACAATATCAAACCATAACTAAGGTAACCTCAACTAACTAAGCACATAAGACTTAACCTTATCTACCATACATCTAAGTCTATCACTCGACACATTAGTATACATCACATATGGAAAATCTTCATCAACATGTCCAAAAACAATTTGATAGCTAATTAAAGCTCAACTCATTAAGAATTGACAGACCCTTTTCACCTTAAATAATTTAAAATTCTCTACACCCAACAACGCCAATAAGCTGACTTATCAAACTCTGAATCACAATAACATCCCTTAGTGACACTAACTCCAAATAACCTAATTTTTATTGAATTCAACGAGATACAATTTTGAGAATAAACATGTCCAACGCTTTACTAATGCCATCCAAATGTCTCATTTCCCTCTTTTAGTATACTACTAATGACCTTACAAATCTAAAAACAAAGCTCTTACATGTTTCATATTCTCGCAATGAGTTTTAGAATAAACAAATATACCACTAATAAGGTCAACAATGAACTGATTTAAATAAGATTTGAAGACTCGACTATTCAAATCATAAACAACTAGATATCAGTCAAACCAGATAAGAGAACCACAAAAATGAAATGTGCTCGTGCACAAAAGAGCATCCTAGGAAAATTCCACTCACAAGCCCTCAACTAATAATCGTTAAGTCTTAATCCAATCATGGAAAATACTGTAATCCACCCATAGGATCAATATTCATCAATCCTCATGGTAGATACATATCGTAGTTTGTTACAAATCTAACATCAAACAGTCAATAATCAACTGAATTTACTATTATGCCCTTCCACTAAATAACAATGATGTGCTATACCGCAATACACCATTATGAATAGAATTTCCTAATGTATTAAATCTCCTTGTTACATACAAAGTTCATCCAATTCAATGAGAACTATATTAGACTAAATAAGGGGATTAGAGTAACAATAGGAATTGGGCCAACATCAAATAAAATTTGACGATCAGGTGGTAACCCTGACAAATCCTCTAGAAAACATCATGATACATGATCGCAATGGAAATTTCAAATCTTCTCTGACACACAGATAATCACTGCTAACACCATAAAGCATACTCTCACAATGTTTCAACCACATATACCAACAGAAACAAGTCCATAAGATGGTGTCGCCGCAAGGCTATCCCCCATACTTCACTTGACAATTACTCTTAGTTTAATTTTCACTGAATAGGTTCATACACTAGATTACACCAAACTGATCCACTTACATGATTTATCTAGTTTATTGACAACTAGCATCTACTAAGCATAATATCTTACCGGCGTCAGACATGACATATCTTACTTGAGTCATTTAACAATTTCCCAAACACAAAGAAATGTCAAAATGTTCTATAACAGTTCTCAATAGAACATAACAGTGTGAAATCTACATTCGTTGCATTCTAACATCTCACAACCCTCATTCAATAGATTTTGAAGGAAGTAATATACCATTGATGGCACAATGTCTATTGAAATCATAGACATTAAACTTTCAATTACTTATACATGTTTCAAAGACTTTCCTTAAACTCATTCCTTGAATCCACTTCTAATTATATCACATTATGTCAATTATTTACTATACTCAATCAATTACTTACAAAAATTTTTCCAACATATTAAATAATACCCAAGCCTACATAAATAGAACTGAGCGTATAAGTCTAAAGATAATTTTGCTTCTGAAGTGCTTTTCAATCTTATAACTTCATTAGTCGTAATCTAGGACCCTAATATAATATGTCAACTTCGCAACTAGGCGTTATACCCCAAAAATTGAAAGTTCACTTTAACCCAAATTATGACCCATCTTTATATTGCATCACGCACTGATCATTATCTCAATTTCTATCAACTTTACACATTCATTTAGAAATCAATTCTCAATATAAATTATAACAAAACAAATCATGTGTTCCATAGACATAATAATGGCTTTTAAATTCTTCACCATCTCCTAATGATTTTAAAATACTCTTCAATCAGATAAACTTCTGTTGCAGTCATTCCTCAAGAAAGACCCACTTAAACGACTCCAAACCTTAGATATAATATTCTCAACAACTTAATCCGAAATTGACATTAATGTTGAAACACCCAAAATAAGATTTATTTAGAAAGCTCTACTAACAATTAGAATTCATTACCAATCAAAGTTTACCAATGAATAGCCCAAAATTTGAACTAATACATTCCACATAAGACGAGACAAATGTTAGATTTCTATAAAGAAATTTAAACTTTGGGCAAATTCTTAAGATAGATTTCTTGAGTTTAACCTTCACAGGCCCACACACAATCAAGAATAGTTCACAAATTCATTTTTCCAATGATTCACAAAGCATACACTCCATTGCTCTAACTTAATTTTGGACTATACAGGTTGAGAAATATTGTCATCCTACTGCGGATGATCCCAAGATATCTTTTCAGTATCACCCTGACTCGGTTGAAAATTTTACTTGGCACTTTGAATCATCTCATACACATCGATTGAACATCCAAATTTTCTCACTATTAATTTCTCAAGTGTTTACTCCAGGATTAATCGAATTATGTTTTGATATCAAAATTTCTGTCACGCCTCAAAGGAAACCCAAGATAGAACGAGCAATGATCCGGCCCAAAATGACTGAATCGTTTGACCCATTTCTTAATTCAAAATTTATGTCCAACGAAATTTAATGAAAATTATACTTACGAGTCAGACCCATAATTAGAGGTCCAATAGTGACTTATGAATAATGTGAAATAATAAAACTTAAATTATAAAGGAAAAAACTTAAGAAACTAAGGTACGAACCTCACTAAAATAAACTAAATCTTTCTAAAAAGGAATAAAATAAATTGTATGTGGAATACTCTAAAATTCTACTATTATGGTGGCAATTGAAGACTAAATTAACTATTTTCTGAAAATGAAAATAAATAAGGGGTGAGTTAAACAACTCAGTAGATATTTAATTTTATATTTAACTTATATGTCATATAAGTTTAATGTGCTTTCTCAGTTGATTAATTTAACAAGTTAACAAAATATAGAAGAAATGATAATGAGCAATAAATCAACAATGAGATTTAAATAACGGCGATACTTAGATTATCACAAACAGCCCAAAAGACCCTGATCAGGTTTAGGGATTCGAAACTCAATGACACGACACATACAACTGTCCTATTACCCATTTTGACATAAAAAGTAAATAAATATAAAGAAGAATGTAACTGAAATAAATAAACATGCTCAATTTAAATTAATACTTACATTTTTTAATTTTAATTGCGTTAAATATTGTTAAGATAAATATAAATGATTAAATTATACTTCAACCCACAAGCTTAAGCTTTTGGGATTGTTGGTAATTTGTCATGGTATCAGAGTTAGAGATCCTGAGTTCGAATCTCAGCAAAGTCAAAAAAATTAACCCCATTAAAAAATATCCACATGTAAGGACCAATAAAAGAAATTGAAATACATGTGAGGGGGAATGTTAAGATAAATGTAAATGATTAAATTATACTTCAACCCACAAGCTTAAGCTTTTGAGATTGTTAGTAATTTGTCAAATATAAAATAACACTTACCTCGAAATTAGGCATAACAATACCAAAGCCCAATGAAGCCCAAGAATAGACAATTCCGACAATTTCTAAGTCTTGGAACCTAGCCATAATAATTTATTAAAAATTAGGATTTACTTTAAAACTTATCATTTAAATTTTTAGGTGTATGAATATAACCCAAAGTCAGAGACTCAACCCATCCAATAAGATTTATAACAACCCTAGAACGACCCTAGAACAATCAGATCTAAAGTTTGGGTGTATGAATTTAAATTTAGCCTGAAACAATACATGAGTCAACCCAACAGAACATGGGCTAGCCCTAAACAAAACATAGGCCAGCCCCAAAACATGGCTATGGCCCAAAACTTATGTTCTCCACAGACAGATTTCTCTGTCAATGGACAGAGTGACAAATCATTCTGTCCATGGACAGACTTCAGTTGCGATCATTGCGACCCTACATGGTAGTGACCAACGACAGAAAAGGGTCAAGAGTTCCAGTCAGAACTCTTTCCCGAAAAATCAAGCCTTAAATACATCCCTCTAGCGATTTGACGTAATCGCCGTTGGCAAGAATGCCTCCAACGATTATGTCAAATCATTGTTGGCCGAGAGCCAAGCTACCGATCGGGAATTCCTTCTCAATCTCCAGTATTTCACAACAACTTAAACAATTTACTCCAGAATTTAATCCAAACAATTCAGAATCAATACAAAAATCATAACCAGAAATTACCACAACGAAATTCTAATTCTTTAATTACGTGCGAATTTTGCTTCACGCCTCAATTGGTTAGCCGGAAACACTCTCCCCGAACCTTTATTTACCACTACCGATGAACAACACCATCAATATGTCGCCTAAAAACTCCAACTCCCACACCGACAACTTGCAGAAGACTAATATTGCGATGGAGAGGGAGAGATGTTGGAGACTAATATTTCTTTTCTTTATTTAAAAAAAATTAAATATTAATTTAATTTTTAATTTTTTTTTCTATTTATTTATTTAAACTTTGGGCCGAAAGGGCCAGATATTACACCTGCGGTTCACTTGCCGTGAACTAAGATTATATATTAGAAAAAATATAAATAATAAAACATAAAATAATTATGGGCTTTTCTCATAAAAGGAATGTTAATGGGCTTTGAAGAAATTTCAATAGGTTTGGGCTTTCAAAGAAAATAATTGATATTTAAATAAAAATTTAATTTTTAATTATTTATTGTTTAATTGTTATTAATTAATTGCTACAGTCAACAAGACGTGGCAAGCAGACCTGCCACGTGGATTCACGTGCCCTATTAACACGTTAACACCTGACGAAAGAGTTTCCAGGTGGGGCCGTATTTGTCCAAACCGTTTTGCCTTAAGCCATTAAACCAGAAATTCCAGGTGGGGCCATAAAAAACGATCCGACGGTTCACGTTTGTTTAAAGGATCGAATTAGGGTTTCTTCTTCCCTCCACCGCCTTCCCTGCTTTATAAGCTGAACAGTTGCATTTCTTCCGTTGCGGTGCAGAATATCCTGCCCTCCCTTTGAAAAAAACCATAAAAATCTTTTTGTTTGCAGCCGTCCGGTTCCGTTTTCGATCGTCTATCCGACGATTTTATCTTCTATTCTGCATTTCCATCCAAAATACTGAAAAAAAGATTTGCTGTATTGCCTTACATTTTGACATTTCAGGTTCTTGAGGGTTATCGGAGTGGTTTTTTCTTGACATTTCGGCTTAGGATAACTGAGGTTTAGGTTTGAGGAGTTAGGAGAGGAAGAAAAGAGAAAAAAAAGAACGAAACAACTTGAAAGGATTAGGTTGTGAAATAGAGTCTGATGGCACAGATTCAGGTTCAACATCAGGCTCCCATGGCTGCTTCTGGTGCGAATGGCGTGGTTGTGGCTGCAGGAGCGAGCCCTGGTGGGGCCCCGTTTATTCCGACGTCGCTTTATGTGGGAGATCTTGACCTAAACGTCACGGACGCGCAGCTTTATGAACTGTTTAATCAAATTGGTCAGGTTCTTTCTGTTCGTATCTGTAGGGACATGAGCACTCGTCGATCTCTCGGTTATGGATATGTCAACTACAACAACTCGCAAGATGGTTTGTCCTAATCTTTGATGCATTTTTAGTTTCTTTTTCGCATTTATTGTCAAGTATGCCTGTTTAGCGTTTATTTTCCTATTTTGATACATTTTTTTACTATTATTTGAAGGTTTCTATTCTTGTTTAGAGATCTCTTTTAGTTGCCAATGCTACTTTTTAATGAAATAACATTAAAAAAGCTACTAAGAGGTAGTTTATACCAATTATGTTTGTTCTTTCACACATCTCCTGTAATGCGTCAAGAACATAACGCATTTTTTGGAAATGTTTTCTGATTGTTCTGGAATGCTTTTTCTCTTTTATTTCAGCCATTTGTGTATCTGATAACCTGTGAAATCGAAGTAATTTTCAATTTATATTTTGAGTTGGTTTCTCATTGTGAGAGGATAAAATTGCTTTTCAGCTTTTGTTAGCGACGGTCTTGTGTACTTGTCTCTTGATTCTCCAGGATTCAAGTTCCTTGATTTCTGATTGAAATTATTAATTGTTCCTTGATTACTTCTGTTTTCAGCGGCCAGGGCACTAGATGAATTAAATTTTACTCTATTGAATAACAAGGCCATTAGAATTATGTATTCTCACCGTGATCCAAGTAGTCGCAAGAGTGGTACTGCAAATATTTTCATCAAGGTATTCTAGTCTTAATTCAATCATTTTTTTTTCATCTCTATGAGATGGAACTATTTGATTCGGATCTTTGTGGGCCCTTCTATATTGCACTTTTGAGGTATACTATAAATGCAGGTTATTTTGCCCTTGGATGATTTGCATTTGATATATTTACTAGCCGTAGCATATAAAATTTATTGTGGTTTTGAGGCCATTGATCACAGGATTCTTTATAACTAATGTTTCAGACTCGTGTTATTTTATTGGTTGCACTGTACAGAATCTGGACAAGGCTATTGATCATAAAGCATTACACGAGACTTTTTCATCCTTTGGAAGTATTCTTTCATGCAAGATAGCTCTTGATACTTCGGGCCTATCCAAAGGCTATGGTTTTGTTCAATTTGAAAATGAAGAGTCTGCCCAAAATGCAATAGACAAGTTAAATGGGTTGCTGATTAATGACAAGCAGGTTTATGTTGGACACTTCCTTCGTAAACACGAAAGAGAGAGTTCTTCCGATAAGGCAAAATTTAATAATGTCTACGTGAAGAATTTGTCCGAGTCAACAACAGATGAAGACTTGAAGAATATTTTTGGTGAATATGGAACTATCACCAGTGCTGTGGTGATGCGAGATGGAGATGGAAAGTCAAGATGTTTTGGTTTTGTCAACTTTGAAAGCGCAGATGATGCTGTTAAAGCTGTTGATGAACTGAATGGGAAGAAATTTGAGGAAAAGGAATGGTATGTTGGGAAAGCTCAGAAAAAATCAGAACGAGAAGTTGAGCTGAAGGGTCGATTTGAGCAAACTGTGAAGGAAACATTTGATAAAAATCAAGGTGTAAACTTGTATATCAAGAACTTGGATGACAGCATTGATGATGAAAAACTCAGAATTCTTTTTGCTGAATTTGGTTCAATTACTTCATGCAAGGTATATATATTTAGGTTATGGAAGTGGGCAATATCCACCTCTTTGTGCTACTTTCTTTTTTAAAAAAGTCGTTCACAAATTTTTGTATTATTCAATTTGCAGGTTATGTGTGATCCAAATGGAGTCAGTAGAGGTTCTGGATTTGTTTCTTTTGCAATTCAGGAAGAAGCATCTCGAGCTGTAAGGTTCTGCATCTTACCATTTATTATCAGGAAACTGTATTCTTACATACCCTTCTTTGTTCCTTATTTGTACAGCTTGCTGAGATGAATGGTAAAATGATTGTCAGTAAACCTCTCTATGTGGCACTGGCACAGCGAAAAGAAGAGAGAAGAGCTAGGTTGCAGGTATGATGGACAGTAAACTTTTCTGAACTAGGACATTGTAGGATTTTTTTTTAACCAGAGAAATTTTGATGTTCTCGAAGCATGAATTTTGTCTTTTAAGATTAATCTCTTCCTTTGTTGTCTACATTTGATAACTGGATGGAATACAGAACTCGAAGTCCATTTATTGACAAATGGGATTATCATATTATATCCATGTATCATGTAAATAATTTTGGCTATAGATTGTGGCAATGTGATGTAATCCACATGTGGGATGCCACAATGACTAGAGATCTCTCCTTATGAAATTGATGCATGCCTGGAGCATGTCTACTTTTATGTCTCATCTCTCTATTATTTTTAAATCTTCAGGCTCAGTTTTCTCAAATGAGGCCTGTGGCAATTGCACCAGCTGTTGCTCCTCGTTTGCCTATGTTCCATCCAGGTGCTGTAGGTCTTGGTCAACAGTTTTTATATGGACAACCTCCTCCTGCAATAGTTCCCCAAGTAATCCTTCTTTAATTGCTTATTTGCTATCACATTTTTAATTTATGTAAACTGGTCATGAAGACGCCTCTTCATGATTATTCAGTGCAATGAATGAATCGGCAAATATGTGTCAAATATGAATTGTTCTGGCTGTTTGCTTATTAGAACTAATTCCATTGGAGTTATTACATTAAACATTGAATTCTCATCAATCTAGCTGACTTGAGATAAATATTAAAGATGTATAGATGTATCTGTTCTTATTGAATACTACTTGTACCCACTTGATCTATAGAGTATTTAAGATGGAAGTGGTATTTGCCATCATTTTAGTTATTAGCTCCATGGGATAGGATCCAATAGATTTGCCAATTACTACCAAAAGTCTGCAATTTTTGAAAACGTGAACAGTTGCATTGTTTTTCTTGCAATTGCTAGGCAATTTGTTTCTTTATGCTTATGGATGCAACTTCAACCGTCGTTGCTTACTAAGATTATGACCTAAACATTATATAGGCTGGATTTGGTTACCAGCAGCAACTTGTTCCAGGAATGAGACCTGGAGGGTCTCCTATGCCAAACTTCTTTGTTCCTATGGTTCAGCAGGGTCAGCCTGGTCAACGCCCTGGAGGTCGGCGTGGGTCAGGTCCTCTGCAACAAACCCAGCAGCCTGTTCAACTGATGCAACCTCAGGTAATTTAAGTTGCTGTCTTTGTATTAATAGAATATCATTTTATCTGTGTCTAGGTATTTATGAATTAGTTTTGATAGCTTCAGATGATTCCAAGGGGGGGACGACACTATTATCGATACCCTCCTGGTCGCACCATGCAAGATGGACCAATGCCTGGCGTTGCCGGAGGATTGCTTTCATCTCCTTATGAGTTGGGTGGCATGCCAATGCGAGATCCATCTCTTGGACAGTCTGCTCCTGTACCTGCTTTGGCTACTGCTCTTGCCAATGCTCCTCCAGAGCAGCAAAGGATGGTTTGCCTTCTTTCTCTTTTGCTCTCCGCTTGTGTTGATTATTTTATTTTATTTTTGGTATTTGAGTGCAAAAGTCTGATGTGTACTGCGGTTGCAGATGCTTGGGGAAGCATTGTATCCTCAGGTGGATCAGTTGGAGCATGAATCAGCAGCTAAGGTTACTGGGATGCTCCTGGAGATGGACCAGACTGAGGTGTTGCACCTGCTTGAGTCACCTGAGGCTTTGAGGGAAAAAGTTGCAGAAGCATTGGATGTTCTGAGGAGTGTTGCCCAACATCGGGGGAGCAATGCAGCAGCTGATCAGCTTTCGTCTCTCTCACTTGGCGATGATCTTTAGATTGAGCAAATATGCATCATTGGTACACATGGATAAATTGTATTTGGCTTTGTAGTGGTTTTGTGTGTTGGATGAGGAGTTACAAAATTTTGGAGACCTGGGGCTTCAAAATGTAGATGAGATTGGATGCGTTGTGAGAATTTGATGTTGTTTTTCGATGGATGGTTGTGGTTTATTCTCAGATTCATCGTTTATTGCATGACGGGCAAGTTGGGTAGGTTTAGCAGAATTTCTTGCACTCTGCTGCATGCATACTGGATCAAATGTTTTAGCATTTGCTGTTGGAAGATGCCATTTTAAAAGTATTGGAGGGAACGAGACCCATAAACACAATGGGCCTACGCATATATATATATATATATATATATCCAGTAGCAGTTCAAATTATGCACAGGGACTGGGAGCAGATCAAAGTGTGTCAGATTTGACAATACATATTCTCAATAAATAAAATTACAGTGCGTGGTGGTGGTGGTGTTGAATGTTGGAACTTAGGAGGGTAGGGTTATTGGAGAAAGCAGCTTGCTTTCCTTGAATCACGAACAGGTGAGCCACCATCTTTGACCCGCATTCCTCTCCTTCCAAGTTTTAATATGCCTGCTTTCCACACTTGGGTATTTATTACACAGCCCACCCACCCCGTTGAGGATACATACATTTTACCACTACATTCTCTTCTTCGTAGTTCCATCAATCTCATCTGAAAAAATTTAAAGAAAATTGATCTCAAATTTGATTTCATGGAGGCGAGGCATCTATGGAAGGGGACAGCTTCCAGAACAATAAGTAACTCTTATAATATATCCTCACCGAAGCATCATCTATTTATGCAGGATATGTTAAGCTGAGACATGTGTGTTGTTGTGTAGCTAAACATACTTGTAGGTTCCTGTCCTTCTCCATCGTCAAAACCAAGTGAAGTTTTTCCCAAGTATTCTCGTTGGTGGGAGAATCGTCATCTTAAGACCTGACCCATCTTCAGATCTAAAAATATTAGTCCTCCAATCAAGCTGTTACGTGATGGGTTATATAAGCAATCCAAGTGGACTGATTCCAACCTGTTTACGTGGGATTGGCAAATAAAATCATCAATCAACACAACAGGAGCGGTAGAAAAACAACACTGGAGGAGAAGACAAATAACCCCTGAAAAATTAAAAAAGCGAATGCCAGGACCATAACTCTGAACAAATGACCAGGCCCACGATTGTGATATGAATGAAGGGTGGGGGACTAAAATTTTGTGAGGTAACGAGGAGAGAGAATTTGAATCGATGCTTAAAGATGGAAGCTTTATGATTATCAGCATTATTTATTTTTTACTTTTTCTGCATGTTACTTGATTGGCATGCAAATACAGATAGATAGATAGATAGATAGAGGTAGAGAGAGAAAGTCAGTGACTGCAGCGAGCCTCTTTCCTCATTCATTCATATTTACACCCATCAAAACTTGTAGATTAGATTTGGGTTAAAAAAAAAAAATCAAACCCACAATTTGAGATTCCTATGGATTAAAAATCAGTCAGATTTATAGGCCAATACTGCTGGGATTCTTTCTTGGTTCTAATACGGTTTAGATTTTTTTTTTTTTGATAGCGAACCGACTCCATTAATGGACAGTGAAAAGATTAGACTAGCTGTAATGGAAATCTGGTGCCATCGATTAAGTGGGTCCTGCATCATTGTGCCAAGTGTCCGAATGGAAGAGAGAGATGGAGGTTTATGAGGGTGGAGAGGGAAAATGGCAGGTGAAGGAAAATTCAGAGAGAGAGAGAGAGAGAGAGAGAGAGAGAGAGAGAGAGAGAGAGAG
>CM039484.1:28798657-28926250 GCA_022433065.1 Begonia loranthoides
AGAGAGAGAGAGAGAGAGAGAGAGAGAGAGAGAGAGAGAGAGAGAGAGGGAGAGAGGTTGTAGCTTTTGAGAGAGGAGGGAAGGAGGGGGAGAGAGAGAGAGGACAAGAGTCTGAGCCATCGGGTAAGCAGCCCACAAGAAGTACGCCAACCAGCAATTTTCTCAATATATTCAATACTTTCTTTCTATCTAAACTGCTTTCTCTTTCCAAACCGTAACTTTCCCTCTCCAATTTCTTGCTTCTTTCCAATGGGTTAATTTGTAATTGAAAGATTACTGTCTCTCTTTAATCTCTCTTGCTTTTTTGTCTCTCATATCCTCCACCCAAACCCTCTCTCTTCTTCCTCCCTCTTTCACATTGCCTCGTGGTGGGTTTTGTTTTCTTCCTCTCTTGTTTCTTCTCTCGAGGAAAGAGAGGGAGGTGGAGGGTGTTGTTAGAAATTTGAGGGTTTCTTCTTCCTTTGCTTCTAGGTCTTCTTCTTGGTTTTCTAACCCAGTTCCACATAGATCGGCCGCCTGTTTTAATCTTCTTATCTTCCCGGTGAGTTTTTTTCTTCGTTCCTTTTTCGATCGATTGTCTGTAACATGTCTGGATTCTCATTGGTTTTTCCTTCATTCTTCCGACTTCTGGTCTCAGTTTCTTCTTACGATGATCTGTTAGACGAGGTTTGCCAAGAAACATCCTTTTTTTTTTTGTTGCAAATTTTCCTTTTGTAATCAGTATTCCTCGGTGTTTCTGCGAGCTTGGGTTTTTAAAAAGTCTTTTAATTTTTTGTTGTTGGTTCTGTCAGGAGCCTGATTTTTGGCTAATCGCCTTCATCAACAGCTCATTTGAAATGAGACTTAGATTTTGACTTCTTCAAATCGTAATTTTGAGCCTTTCAGCTGCTTCATTAATCTTGAGTTAGCGACTCGTGAAGTTTCCCCTTGCCGTTGTTCGGAGATGTCAGGTATTAAAGCTTTCACCTTTCTGGTATCATGTTACGATGGTAAGATCTTTGTATTGATATTTGACTAATTTTCTGTCGATTCAACCGTGATGATGGTGGATTGCAATGGAATGATTGATGTTTGATTCACAAAATGTGTTAGTTTTTGTACATTCAAGGTTTGATATCTGACTTAAATGCAATTTAATCTCAAGTTTCATATCAGTGTGGCTATCCAACCCTTAAAAGTAGAATAAAACGTTGGAATCAACATCGAGGTTTAGGTTTCGGTTACTGTTATTGGGTCAAGTTTTGTTGAATTTTCAAATTGATATCTTCTCGTTAGCACATTATTGCCTTCTTTTGCTGATGCGCACGTTTCTTCTGTTCTTTTCTTTTCAATTGGGTTTTTTCTTATTCATATGGGAATTTGGTTGGTCATTGCTGTTTTTGTGCTGATTAGCTGTTTAATCGTTTGAGAGACAAGAAATGTTGTCTTTTTTGGTCAATAATGTCACTGAAATGTGGAAAAAGAAGTTAAGGGGATTGATTTGTTATTCAAGCCGAGATGGATGTTGTTTAGTGTTTTGCCGTGAGCTTGTTAATGTTAATTTGATTGATGCATATGCACAATTGCTATAAAATCTCTAGTCTTATATTCTAATTAGTCTTGTTTTGGTTTTGCTTTCAGATTTTCTGAAAGATTGAGGGACTGTTTGCTTGATTTCTCGAAAATTTATTTATTCGTTGTTTGTCGCGGAAAAGAAAATTGGCATCATCCTTAATGCAAGGGCAAAGGGGTGGTGTTGGCTCATTGCCAGAGACCCTGAATTTCGATCATGGCTCTTCATCAAGTAATGCTGCTGTAGATCAGCAAATTTGTTGGAATAACATGCGGGATCCTTCAGAAAATCGAATACCAGACTATTTATTGTTGCAGCAAAGTGATTTGAACATAACATACGTGAATGCAGTGAGCAGTGAGCAACAAAGCTTGGCCAGATGGTCCATAGGTGAGCCTAGTTCTAGTGGTGCAGCCAGTGAAATGAGCCGTGATGAGCGAAAAGCAGAGCTTGGATGGACCTCGGCTGCTCCTTGTGTGGGAGATCTGCCGAGGCTGGAAGACCGGTGGTTTGGACCATCTAACAATTTCCCACCGGACAATCTCACTATGAATCCAATGTTTATACAAGGTTCCAATTCAGATGCAGTTCCACCAACTCTTAACTTGAATTCGAGTTACATCAGTCACCAAGATGATAGTAATCATGTCACTGAATGCCCTATTATTTTCAAGGCTAGTGGATTAGAAAATGGGGGGATTCCACCCACGCATGGTTCGAATCATTTTGTGTCTCCTCCCGAAAGTGGTGGTTTGTCTCTTGAAGGGAGTGATTGCCGGCCAAGCTCCTCATTGGAGGGTCGTCATTTGTCTTTTAAACGGAAGGCATTTGAAGGGTCTTCTGTTGGTGGAAGCAGTAGCTATTCTCAGCCTACTGAAAACTCTGTTATTCCAGCCCGGTTTAGTGCAGGCAGCAATTTGGTGTTGTCAGCTCCTACAGATCAAGCAAATCAAAGATTGAGACTTGGTGTAAGAGAAGTGATTTCCACTGAACTGTCTGATATAAATGTGGCAGAAACTATGGAAAATGCTCACAGAAACTTCCGTATAAGGATTAGTTCCTCAAATCAGTCAGGTTCTATTTATCCAAACGTGCCACCATCAGGGAGCGTCAGGCATTCTGGGATCTCTTCATCTCAAGAACCTAATAGGCTTCTTCCAGTCAATTATTCTATGAACTTAAGGTCAGCACCAACTACGGACAATGCAACTACTCAAAACCCACCATTTGTTCTCCGCGTTCCAGCTTTGCCTCGAAGTGTGCCATCTTCGAGGGTGAGTGCTGGTTTGAATTCTAGAACCAGTGGTTCATCTGGTCTGGTTGGAAATCTACACGCTATGCAAAGTGAGGATTCAAGCTCAAGAAGCATGGCCAGAATTATATCAGAAAATCCTCTGTTCGCACCAGGGACTGATTCTAGAAATTCAACTCGAAATCCATCTAGTCGCCGTGCAGTGAGTGGAAACTTGAGCATTCCTGTGAGTGTTCCGCCTACATCTCGAACTGGATCCACTATGACAACTCATAGTCCATCTGGCCCTTGGCTTCCTCCTGAGAATCCTCCCGCACCACAATATCCTAGGAGATTGTCGGAAATTGTTCGTCGACAGTTGTTTTCTTCTTCTGGCATGGAGTCTGGTGGTGGCCAGCCAAGTAATTTATCGTCACTGCATTCAGGTTCTTCCTCTGCACATGGTTTACATCTTTCGTCCAGAGCTGGTAACCAGGGGCATCATGCATTGCTCCCCAGGGCAATGGCGTGGATTGAGAGACAAGCTGATGGAGGAATTGGTATTCCTTATTCATTGCGAGCCTTAGCTGCTCCTAGCGAAGGCAGTGGAAGTAATAGACTCGTGTCAGAGGTATGCTCTGTAACTATCTAGCTTCACTTTGGCTTTCTCTTTTGTTCTTGATAGTCTGTTGTGCAGTTTTCGCATTTTTATGCAACCTACCTTTCCCTCCCTCAATAGGCTGAAGAATCATTGTCATATCTGAATTATGAATTTCCTCACAGAGATTATCATCGTCATGTTTAGCGCTTACATTTTATTTTATAAAAGAAAAGTTCTTCCCTTTTGCTCAGTACACGTTGTATCTTAGTCTAGATAGAGAATGTACATCTATTATTGCAGTAGAACTTCTTTTCGGGTCTCTAAGGTAGATGGATTTGTCTTTTCAAAAAACAAAAAATTAAAATGACTTTTCAAAATTAGATTTCTTTCTTAAAATTTAGTTTTATTATAAGCATCTTCTACTTGATCATTATGTCAATAACATTTTGATCGTTCTTTGTCTAGTGAATTGACTTTTCTTGGATAATTCCCAACTTTTTTGAGAGACTTGCAAGAACAAAAATACTGATTAACTATTAGTGAATCTTTTTTCATTTGGCTCTTAACAATATTTGATCAGGTGATGATCGGTGTAACTCCCCGCATTGTTAAAACCTTTTTCTTGACATTTTTTTAAAAACACTATTCATAAAAATCAT
Source organism: Begonia loranthoides (assembly GCA_022433065.1). Classification (NCBI taxonomy): domain Eukaryota; kingdom Viridiplantae; phylum Streptophyta; class Magnoliopsida; order Cucurbitales; family Begoniaceae; genus Begonia; species Begonia loranthoides. The sequence continues at coordinate 28,802,701 of CM039484.1, forward strand.
ATCTTTGAAATTATTCACTGCGAAAGTTTTTAAAATAAATATCTTTTATAATTTAACGTGCCAACTTAAAATTAAACATAAATATTCTTGAAATATTTTAACTTAAATTCAAATGTAAAACGAAACATAATTAGAATAAAAAAGTTTTCTTTTTCAATTTATTTTTCCTGAAGTCTTTACTCACTGGTCAACTTCGCTCCATCAACGCTTTAGCTTCATCTATGAGAGTACTTCATCAACAACCACTTTTATTTGTTCCTATCATCAGGTTCCTTAGTAAATTTATCATTACTTACACCACAAAGTTTAAACTATGAACTTAACGCACAATTAGAGATGCATAAATATAACATGAATATCATATGCAATTTTTGTAAAAATATGTTTTTCATTCTTTCTTTTTTTCCTTTCATTATTTCATTTATCATCGTGGGACATCTATCTAGGGGAAGAATATACACAATTATGAGCCACACACCACTTGTGTCTCACTACCTTTGTCAAGACAGTCCATCTTTGGGGACCTCCTTCAGAACACATTGATACCCAACAACCTTGCGAATTTTGTTGAGGTCCCTACCTTTGTTGAGCTCCTTAAATTCCTAACTAACAGGCTTTTGGTTCATAGGTCCAACTATTGTGATAGTCTGTCCTCAATCCCCATCGACACAAAATTTCTTTACATTTATTTATGTTTTATTCTTTTTTATTGAAAATTCATGCAGGAAAAACCATTATCATTCTTTTCTAAAAAAAACATGAAGCATGTAATGTACATAATAAATTACATGCAGAACATAACACGTAAAAATAATCTATGCATGAAAATGGTCAATACATCTCCAAAGTCATTACCTTTTTAGCCTAATCTCACATGTCTGTAATAAAATAAAAATCATAATAACAGTCAATGGCGCACATCTTCGATCAACGTCTCAACAAAAGCAGTAACTAAAGTAAACATTTCCTTGGACCACAACCCATCGGTAACACAACATATTATCAAAAATACTATCTTACATTAGCGCTCTGTGATGCATACCAGAGACCAAACACAAGCAAACGTTTCTTACTTGTTGTTCTTAATAGAGTCTGAAATCCCCACTCTTTCAATACGCTTGGTTTTCTTAAAAATTAAACAGAGAAATGGGTTAACAAAAAAAAAGGGAAAATTTTTACACTTGTACTCTATTACAAAGACTTAGAACAGTTTCGTCGTTCATCACCATCATCCATGAAATCCTCACTAGAGAAGACTCACCTTCCGAAAACTCGAAAGAAGATTCTCTCCAGAGTTTGAGAGAAAGATACTCCAACTTAGAGGCACTTAGGGTAGATAGAATTTCGGCCAAAACTTTCTATAAATCCCGCGCAAGAAAATCTAATGAAAATCGTATCTTAAATATATTATTTTCTAACAGTCTAAGAATCAAGTTGTAGTTCGCAGATTCTATGAAAAATCGCGTTTTAAATCTGTTTATAGTTACAGCAGACGTGTGAGCTGTCGTTACGGATGTTTGCTTTGTCCTTCTCGTCCAATGGTAGTATGCCACGTTAGCATATTCTAGCATTTCTGTGGACACTTACGCTTTTGCGGAAGACAACATTTCCACAGATATCACTTCTTGCGGATTCTTTCGATTCAAACGACGATGTTTTACTTTGTCACTTATTTGTCGCGGTTATCATTCTTTCTTGCGGAAGCGTTTGCTTTTGCACCTTCACTGCTAACCGTAGATTCTATGCTCAAAACGATGTTTTATGCTTTAATTTATTCACCGCGGATGCATTTCCTTCTACAGCCACTCGATTTACGACGTTTTTTTCTTAGTCACTTATTTATCACAGACACCTCCTTTTCTACAGATACATTCCTTGTCCAAAACGATGCCGTCCATTTGGCAGAGACATTCCTTTATGTGGACACGCACACTCACGTGGATCTTAATACTTCCGCAGATTCTAATTCTTCCACGAACACCAATCTATGTCCGCCTTTTTCTAATCCTACTGTCAATCTTTCGTCCGCTTTTCATCATCCAATGGTTCAAGCCTTCGTCGAATCTCTTACACATTTCTTTTCCACTTCATCCAACACTAAAAAATAAAATCCTTTCACTGGTAGCTTTCCTAATTCTGTACTTTAGTTAATAAATCACACATTCTAATTCAAATCCATCAACCCCAGCGTAACCTACTTCACAAATACAATAAAAATTCACAATATATAAAATTTTAAAAAATTGTGACACTATTTATTCTATTAAATTTCAAAATATCACATTACGCATAAATTATTTGTGCAATTCATCCTGGAGTTACAATTGGTGTTTACATTTTGTTATTTTCATTGGACCAGATTCGCAACGTCTTAGGTCTCATGCGCCGAGGGGAGAACTTAAACATACGGCTTGAGGTACTACTTTAATAATTTTAGGGGTATACATTGGAAATTTCACATTGTTGATTGCTTTGGATATTAAGACAGCAAGTGTTCATTATTTTCTAGTTCTGACTAAAGTACGAAGTTGGGAAAATATTCTACTTGATTTTTATGCAACTTGAGGTTAACCTATCATGTTTAATATAAATATTTAAAGGTTTTGCATTAAAAAGTTTGCAAAATTTTGGTTTAGGTTGTATTGTAAAACAAGAGTTAGTATACATCTGTGATCAAGAAGATTGTATGATCCAAGGTTATTTGATCAAGAGTTTATTTGATTTGAACTTCTTTGGCTCTGGTAGTTGTTTGTAGAAACTGCTCGTAACAAAAAAAATTGTGGAAAGTTTGTAAAAAACATGTTCAGATCCTTTTTTTTTAATCTGAAGAGAGAACAAGGAAACAAGTTTTTTAAAACGTTGCTCAACTGTTTAATAATAACATACTTGAGAATGAATTTTTTTTTTTTGTTTTAGGATGTGATGATCCTAGATCAGTCTGTATTATTTGGGATGGCCGACTTTCACGACCGTCATCGAGACATGCGCCTCGATGTAGATAACATGTCCTACGAGGTAAATTTCCGGGTTAACCAATCTCGAATCCACTTGTTCTGTCTTGGTATGGTGATTAGAAATTACAATTACTAAAAATTACAGGAGTTGCTGGCTCTAGAAGAACGGATTGGAAATGTAAGCACGGGGGTCTCGGAAGAGACGATTCTGTCTCGTCTAAAACGGCGAAAGTGTTCTCCCTACTTGGGATCTCCTCTGGATGCAGAACCTTGCTGTATTTGTCAAGTAAAATCAATAATTTCATTTGGGTCATTTGATAAAGCCCATAATTATTTAGTATTATCTTCCTAAAAGTCTAATATTTGGATACCCTTTTGTGATGCAGGAGGAATACGTCGAGGGAGAAGATGTGGGGAAGTTAGAATGCGGGCATGATTATCACACCACCTGTATTAAGCAGTGGTTGATGCTCAAGAATTTGTGTCCAATCTGTAAAACTACGGCGTTGCCAACCTGAGAGAGATCAGACCAGACATTGTTGAATGCAGAATGCATTTGTTGGAGTAATCGTGTATTTTTATTTTTGATTTTTAATTTTTTTTTATAAATATAATGAATTCTCAGTTTCCAGATGTCGCCTAATTCACAATTACAGATTGATTGTTCTTCATTTAGTCATATTTTGGGACTTTCTTGTCTTCAAAAGTTTTGATTTTGATAAAACTCTTACTGCCACGTAGGATTGCATGTTTGGTTAGATTTTTTGTTTTTTGGAAAATGAAAAATAATTCATTCTCTTATTTTTTAAAAGATGGACATTGTAATCACGTTTTTTTACTTAAAAACTTACAAGAATGTTACATTGATGTCCAAGGATCAGACTTGGATGTCTTTCAACGAAGAGCGACGTCCAAGGTTGATCCACTAAGAGAGGCGTTTAAGGATCAGCCTTGGGCCATCATAAGGCTGAGGGACGTTCATTGTAATGTCTGATAAAATCTTTTTCTTTTATAAAAGGAAAATTTTATTTTTTCTTTTAGAAATGGCTTTATTCCCTCCCCGTTTCAACAGCATTTGATTTCCATTAAGGAAATCACTCCCCCATTTTATAGGGAGTCCTTTCTCCACGTCCGTCTCTCTCTCTTTCTTTCTCTTTGGCTTTACCATTTTCTTTCCATGAAACAACACAATTCGACATTTTGGAGAGGAATTTTGAAGGGATTCTGGGCCAGAATTATCATCCTCGGTAAGCCTTCTTCTTCTCTCCCTTGAAATTTCGATTGTGACAGAAACTAGAATTTTCTTTGATGCAAAATTGGAAATTTGTAGTGAATGTTTGGGGAACTATCATTGTTGTGGGTTAGAGAAAGAGAGTAGGCTTCTAGTGGTAAGATTTTCCCCATATTTAGAGACCGTCGACAGAGGTATAAACATTGTGATTTTTATTTCTCTTCAATATCTCTTCGTTTAATTGCATTTTGTCTTGTAATTTTAATCGGGATTATGAAATTGTTGAATTGATTTTGAACTTTGGTTTGTGGGAAAGTTAGTGTTGATGGCCAATTGGCTGGATGAAGCTAGCAATTGAGTCAAGGGAAATTCGTCGGCAAGGGAAGACCAAAATGGACTCAGCAAAGGCTGAGCCGCGATGTATGAAACCCACGACTTCAGTTAGTTGGAGTACTGACTAAGATAGGAAGACTCGGCTAGAGTTGGGGTTGTCTTCAACGAGGGACGACAACGTCCGTGATGAGAGATGACCATGTCCGCAAACAGGCCCTATCCACAGGCCAGGCCGTGGTTTAGTCTCGGTGGACTACAGGGCAAAAAGAATCTTGGGCCGCAGACTGGACTATCCAGTTCGGGCCGCAATCCAACTCCTTTTGAGTTGCGGTCCAAATCAATTTTGAGCCTATTTTGGGCTAGAATTATGGATAATTTTTATACAATTAATTTTGGATTAATTTTAGATAATAATTGGAGAGTTTAATATATAAAAATTTAACACAAATTTGACAACTTAATTTTTGAATAGGTATCCAAAAATTAAATTAAAAATTGTAGACTCTAAATTAGACTATTCAGATTATTGGGCTTTGGTCAGTGTAAGGCTATTTCGAGGTAGAGATTTATTTTTATACACCGCATTGGATAATTTTTATAAAATAAATATTTTAATATGTGTGTCATATAAAAATGACGTGTCTATATTATAGTTGTTGAGTTTTTATATTATATTTAATTTTTCACTTTACACGTTTTATTTAAGTATGGATATAAATATTTCTTAACCAACTCATTCGTGTGAACCGAGTTCTATCGACCTGATTTTGGGTCTGTTTTTCTTTACACATATTCAACTGTGAAAGGATGTGTTTGTTTATTGTTAGCTAGAGTAATGAGACAATTGTATGTGTCGTGTCCCTGAGTGAAAAACCCTAAACTTGATTAAGATATTTAAGTGGCTTTCGCGATCGCTAAACATCGCCTTTTTATTTTATGATGTGCATATGGCATGGTGTGTTCGGAGTCTGTGAGTTGCTCCATTTTCACAATGATTTTTATTCTTATACAACAAGGGTCTATTTTAATTATGTACCATATATTAGTGGATTGTTTTAAACACGTGTCATTTGTATAAATTTTCTAAAAATGAATATATGAAATATGAGATTTAAGATCATACATGATTAAACATTGTTTTAAATAAATTATTGTTAATTAAATATAATCTCTATCGAGTTTAGTTAACTCACCCCAATGACACAGTTTCAGGATTCTATCAACTAGATTTCTAATTGCAGATTAAATTATGCATAGTCTACTTTAATTTCAATTTTTTTAATAATTTTATCTTGAGAAACTTTTGTGAGGTAAACTATATGGGGGGTTCTACGTGCTATCATGTCTCTCCCCCCTAAAGCGCAATCTGCGTCATCTCCACCATGACAGCAGATGTATATGCTATGGTGGCGATGAGTCACTTGCTCAAAATAGAAGGAAAAATAAATATAACTACATTACAAAAAAAGAAAGTAATTCTAACCTAACACAATGGGCGGCCATGGACAACAAGTTCTGGACAAACCCAAAGTCTTACATTCTCACCCACTTGAGCTGTTGGCATTTGCGTCAACTTTTCTTCTCCTTGAGCTCTTCAATCTTTTAGGCAAAGCTCTCCAATCTTCATCACTCTACAAGGTTACTTTGTCATCTTCAAGCCCCTTCCATTGGACAAGATATTTTGTGTGTAGGTAGCGATCTGTTCTGATACTTCGATCTGTAAGAATTTCTACAACTTCTTTCTTCTTATGGTTGCTAATAGAGATGTCTGGTCTAGTGATGTTGTTCCTCTTCTCATCTTCCTCGTTTTGATGATGTGACTTTAAGTTGTTGACGTGAATCACCAAGTGAATTTTTAGTCACATAGGTAGATTGACTCTAGAAGATGCTCTTTCGATCTTTTCAACAACTTGGACTGGACCTTCATATTTCTGGACAAGTCGCTTGTCTTTCTTTGCTCTAAAGCAAAGTTGTTCAGGTAACAACTTAACCAACACTAGGTCTTCAGCTTTGAACTCTAATGGTCACCGCTTTTGATCTGTCCACTTCTTCATGTGTTTGGTGGCTCATTTCAAATAAACACGAGCTATTTCAACATTTTGCTTTCATTCTTTGGAGAAATTATAAGCCTTTGGACACTTCCTTGAGTATGGTTGATCAAGAGTGTGGGGCATAATCGGTTATCTTCCTCAAACTATTTCAAATGGGCTCATTCTAGTTAAAGAACTTTTATGGCAGTTAAAACAAAATTGTGCCGCATCAAGCAGACTTGGCCAATTATTTTGGTTGGAGTTGATAAAGTAACATAGATATTCTTCAAGTAAGCTATTGAAGCATTCCATCTAAACACTGGTTTGAGGGTGATAGCTGGAAGAGACATTCATACTTGATTCAAGTTACTTGAATAATTCCACCCAAAAGGATCTAGTGAATCTGGTATTCCTATTGTTGATGATACTCTGAGGTATTTCCTATAACTTGACAACATTTTTTAAAAAGAGTTGCGCCGTTGTTTCAGCAGAACACTATCTTGGAGCGACAATGAATGTAGCATACTTAGAAAAGTGGTCGATGATTACAAAGATTGCTTTGAAGTCACTTGCATATGGCAAGTTGGAGATTAAGTCTAGGGATATGTTTTCCCAAGGTATTGTGCACACCAATCATGATTCTAGCAAACCTACTACTGTTGCTCTTTCCACCTTATCTTTCATTTGAAACTAATAATATCCCCTCTTTAATAGAGTATAAGTCCATTGCCATCTTGCATAACCGACCTATAAGGTGTCATGGCATTCTCGCAATAGAGTTCGTCGTAGATCATTACTCTCGGGTACGTAAAGGCGACTTCCTTTTGTTAATGGCAAGCCCTCTTTGATCCAAAATTGTTGAGTCTTCTTCTCTTTTACCAGTTGTATGATGGCCCGAGTAGTTGGGTCATCTTTTAAACTATCTCATATGCGATCTCTTATAGACTTGATAACTCTGCTGGCTTGAAGTTGAGATAAATAACAAAGACTTGCGTATCCTGCTTTTCCACTAAAGGCATTAACTACCTTTTTACTTGGCTCGACTTGTGCTCAATATGGAAGTCAAACTCTGAGATAAGTTCATGCCAATGTGCCTACTTAGCAGAAAGCTTTGGCTGCTTAAAGAAATGACAAACTACACTGTTGTCGACCTTTACTACAAATTTGGATCTAAGTAGATATTGTCTCCATACACGAAGACAATGCTCCACAACCAATATTTCTTTTTTTTTTTAGGCTATTTACTTTCTTTCAGCTTCCTTCAACTTGTGGCTTTCATAAGCGACATGATGACCATTCTGTAGTAAGATCCCTCTGAGTGCAAAGTCGGATGCATCAGTTTCCACTTCAAATGACAAAGTAACATTAACTATAGCTATAACTGGACTTTGCATTATAGTTTCTTTTAAATCAAATAAGGTTGTCTGACATTCTTGACTCCACTCTCAAGAGACTTCTTTCTTTAAAATCTCGGTGAGAGGTGTTGCCCTCTTAGATAATCCTTCGACAAAGCATTTATAATAATTTGCAAATCCGAGAAAAGAATGCAATTTGGTGACTGAAGTGGGGTTTCTCCTTTCTTGGATCACCTCGACCTTATCGACATCCATGCGAAGGCAACCTTACTCAATGATGTGGCCAAGGAATCCAATGCTTTTATGAGCGAAGGAGTATTTTTCTTTCTTCATATATAGTTGATTTTGTTTCAGTTTCTCAAAGACTATACAAAGATGTACTTTATGTTCTTCTAGGCTCTCACTGTAGACTACGATGTCATCAAGGTATACTACTCTTGTAATACTCAGATTTTTCATATGAATAGTTTTAATTATGAAATGCAACAATTTAGAATTAAATAGATTAATTATTGTCACGAATTATGAATTTTAATGAAGGAATTAAAATATTAGAATTATTGGAATTAGGAAAGTTAAAATAAATAAACTTATTTTATAGATAATAAAATAAAATAGAAATTATTGAAGAATTAGGAAAACTGAGTGTATTAGAATTAGAAAAGAATAATGCGTAAATGTAGTGACCACAATTTTGCAAGAAATGTAATGAAAATTATTATTAAGGAAGAAATTGTGCTTAAGGATATATATGTGTATATTATGGTTTGTTTGTAAATGGTATTAATAAAATAAATAAATAAAATAATAAATTAAGTTGGATAGAGGTTGGATCAGAGAAACGGACAAGCAGTGAATTCGAGATGTTGTTTGAGTTTTAATGGACATTGTCGTTGGGAGGAGATGTCCGCTATTTAGAATTGTTAGGGGATGGCATCCGCAGAAGCCAACGAATCGACATAAATGTTTGGGAAGAGAGGATGAGAAGACCATTAGATTAAAATGAGTGGAAGAGTTTTTTATGTGGATGAGAGAGGGAAAAAGGAAAAGATTCCTTTTTAGAAAGGAATGTGTCCGTAGGAGAAAGGAAAAGAATGGATGAAATAATGATTGTCGGATGAGAAGAGCGAGTGAAAGATCGACCGTTGGATGAGAGAAAGCAGATGGAAAAGATTCTTTTTTTGGAAAGGAATGTGTTTGTGGGAGAAAGGAAAAGAATGGATGAAATATTGACCGTCAGATGAGAAGAGCAGTTGAAGGATCGACCGTTGGATGAGAGAGGGTAGAAGGAAAAGATTATTTTTTGGAAAGGAACGCGTCCGCGGTAAAATAAGTGAAGAAAGGAATGACGTCACTTTGATTAATGGGAAATGGCTAAACAGTAAGGGACTACAGAAGCGAAGACATCCACAGACATAAATGCCTTCGGAAATATGACGTGGCATAAAATGATTGGTTTAGCGGGGTGAATATTCCCTAAGAATATTCTAGGCAGACATGAATGTGTTTGCAACATCCTGTACTTCTGCATCCGAGGTTTTGGCAAATTAAAAGTCGAATGACTCTTTGTTGGTTTACGATTGAAGTGTCGTTTGCCTTTTCGACAAGGAGTAAACACACATTGAAGGAAAATAAAAATTATGACCCTTGGTTGAAAAGGTGTGGCCAATCGTTATCTTGGATGTATTGAGACACACTCCTATTAAAAGGAGGAAAAAGAAATAGAGAAGAATACATTTGACTGGGAAAGAAATTAAGCGAGAGTAATTGGGAGAAGAACTTGAGAAAGGTGGGATTTTTCTTTGGATTGGCCGAAGGGAATTTTAACTCAACTAAGTTTAAGGTTTCGCAGTGTGTGATATGCAAAACCTAGGTAAGTAGTAATGCATGTGTATGGCCTCACGGCCTACACAACAAGGTGCTAGGGTTGTTATTGTGATGTTTAATGCTTTCACTATGTAACATCTAAATTTTCCATACAAGAATTTATAATTTAATAGGTTAATTGAGGAATTTTAATGAAGAAAAATTAAAATTGTGGAATCACTAGAATTATAGAAATTAGGAAAGATTTAAAGAAAAGAATTTTATTTTATAGGTAATAAAATAAAATTATAGAAATTACTAAGAAATTTAGGAGGATTAAGTAAATAATTATTAAAGAATTAGGAAAACTAAATAAACTAGAATTATTAAAGAAATAATGGTAATCCACGGTTAATGAAGAAAATTTTAAGTGTTGGGTTAGTTTAATAAACTATGGAATTAAGGAAACAAGGGTAGGATGATCGGATGCTTTAGCAGCCGTAGTATCAAGTCTCGAACGGCTGTGATTTACCCGATTTGGGCTGAGAGTTTCTGCGAAAGTGTTGGCAGCTGCAGGAACATGGAAAGGAAATGAGAACCATCAGATTAGACTCGAAGATGGAAAGTGGAGCCTTTGATTTGATGGAAGATGCTCCCCCGGAAGCAAAAAATTCTTTCCGGGAGTGTTTTCAACAGTTGGATTTAAAAGAGGAAATCAGGTGAAGTGTTAGCCGTTGGATGATTTACATGAAGCGAGGATTTTAAGTTGAATGACATCATTTTGGTGTGGGACGCGCTTCCTCTAAAGCGTCCGTGTCTGCAATGAATAGTGGAAACATATGAAACATTGTCGTTCGATTTAAGGAGCGCAAGATTTGAAGCTCAGAATGTTGTCGTCGTTTGGTTTAATGAGTTAGTTTTACCATTAGATTAGAACATGTGGCAGATGGTGAGCCTTTGGATTGGGGTTCTCGCGGAATCTTTGGCATCCACGACAATGTTGCTGTCCGCAATTGTGATTGTGAATTTAGGGCTAACGTGGCTTTTGGCCATTGGACTAGCAGGCTTTCACGGACGTCTCTTGTGGTTGGCTTCCTATCCACTGTAGGTCAGCCAATTTTAAACAGATTAGTTTTCGAAGTTCATGCGAGCTACGAGTTGATCTTTGGATAGTTTAGGAAACAATGGAATAAGATGCAATTTTCATGGGATTACTCTCCCGCAAGGTTATTTGTTAACTAAGGCTATGAGAAAGCGGAAATCTTAACATGAAATTAAGCTCAAATTCAAATCACATGAGTTGAGATCTACAGAGTTATCAACTAGATACATGATAGTATAAATAAAGACATATTGTGCATGAATTAAATCCAAAAACATCAAAACTACAAATCCCAAATGTACTTTGTACGAATGGATCAGACTGACGAACCTCCACACATCCAGGAGATGATCGATATATCTACTAGATGGGTATTGACAACACGTGCTAATGCACCAACAGAAAGGAATAAGAATATAACCTGAAAATATGTTGTTGAAGTGTTGAAGTACGTTAATCAATAAAAGGAAGCAATCTCCAGAGGCGGTCGACAGGGCGGTCGATAATGCGGTCAAGTCACTCAACCAAAAAATAAGACTAGATTTCCTCTGGAACTCGCAAGGTAGATTCTCCACCGTTAGCTTTGATATTATGATGTGCAGTAGGTGATGGTTATGGTTATTCTTTAATAACTAGCTCTTTGGTTATTTAGAAGGAAGAACAGCGTAAGGTGAATTTGGAATAGGCAATGCATGGAATTGTTGGGTAGGCAAGACTTCATGAGGATATCCAGGTAAGTGATGTTAATTGTGATTAGCCTTTGGCCTACATGACAAAGACATTAGGGTTTGATGTTTTGATGGATATTCTGTTTAGGATATTTGTTTATCGTTATGATCAAGGATATGACATTACATGATGCTTTGTTGTTGTGTTTTTCTTGCTATGAGGATATGATGCTTTTTTGTTGTGATTATTTTATGTTTTGAACTGAGGATGTGATGTACTGTTTAGGTTATTGCGATATATGAAGTTTGAGGATTTTTTATGACTGCTAGATGAATCTATTTACAATGATCTATGTACTTGAGGATTTGTTGGAGAGGTTCGTTGATAATATATGATGCCTTTAGGGTTATGTGCTTTGATATTATATTGTAATGCCTTCGGGCTATACTGTTCGGGGATATTGTTTTGATGTTATATTGTGATGCCTTCGGGCTATACCATATGAGGATATACTATTGCTTTGAGGATACATTCATTGTTACTATGCTGCCATGATGTCTAAGGGCTGTCGATCGAGGATTGTTACTTGAAGTTACTATCTAGGTTATGTTATCTATGATGCCTACAGGCTGTTGATCGAAGACATGGTATGTGATGTGTGTTTCATGCTTATAGATTAGAGGTTTGATTAGTTATTATGTTATGAATATGTTGACTGATAATATGATGGTCGATGATATGTTTACTATTTGATGTTATTGTATATAGTTGTTCATGATGCCTACGGGCTGTGGATCGAGGACTTGTTATAAATATGTTCATGTGTGTTAGACTGCCATTATGTTACAAATATGTTCATGCATCTTAGATTGTCATTATGTTACAGGTATGTACATGTATTCATGAAAAACATTTTCATTAAGAAAGATAATAAGGAAATAACAGATGGACTGAATAAACGTAAAGGATCGTTATGGGCGGTGGGTTCGAGTTGGCTATCCTATATGAGGAGGATCAAATGATGTCACTCTCCCTTAGACTGATATCCTAAACGATTAGACTATAAAGTGAAAGAAAAAGAAAAGAAATACTGATGACTGAAAGAAAGGCTGTTTTTATGTGTTGCATCTCATAGTCATGTAACATATTGTATTATATATGTTATATGTTACATGATATATGATACACATCACTTGTTGAGCATTAGGCTCATAGGTGAACTTTGTAATGTAGGTAATGATAGAGATTAAGAAACATGATGAAAGGACCCGTTTATAGCGCATTTGAAGAGGAATTCTCATGGGCGAAGCTAGAGCGTTGTCAAAGCGAATTTGACTGTAGGGGAGTATTAAAGAAAAGATGAATTTTAATTATGTAAACTCTTTGTTACGATTTACGTTAATTTATGATAGGTTTAAAAGGAAACATTTATAAATGCTTTTAGTTATTTTAAAAGATGGGTTTTACTACGGTTATTTTAAATAGTTTTCATAAAATCTTTAGTTACATGATTTTAAAAAGGTACGAATATGTATTTAGTAAATGTTAAGTTTTACTAAGCTCTAATTTCAAAAGAGAGTTTCTTAAGGACTTTCGTGGTATGAATTTTAAAGGACTTGATTTTCTACGAACTTATGGTTTTAAAATATAAAAAAAAAAGTTTAACGCTACAGGATGTTACATAATATGAAGGATCTGTTTAAATGTTGCTTTGAGATGTCATTTTTTGTTCACGGTGATAACCTGTTATTTGAGGATATCATATGTAGGTACTTAAGTTATTGTTTCAATTTCTTATGGTAACATGATATCGATGATCTTTTTTGTAGTTGTTGTAGTTTACTATTCTTGTTACTATATGCGTGAGAGTAAATGTTAGGATTATTATAGATGCTCTATTCATAGTGTTAGATGATTTCTTGTGAACCTGTTATCACTATAGTGAGCAGATACTGTTCTCTATCTGGATGAATAATGATATGTTCTGTTGCATGTAGATGATATGTTTTCATGTAATGATATGTTTTGTTACATGTAGATGACATGTTTTCATGCATGAGTTTAAATGTAAGAAAGATAAAAGATGAAAGAAAATTATGTAAATAGGAAGTGAGGTTAGGCTGTCCCCAAAGGTTGAACCAGTGGGTATATAAGCCCGTTAGCTTGTTCTCGGTTGATATCGAGATAAGCTGGCCCAAAGGTTTGCTAGGTCACTATGCATTTGAAATGCATGGAAGTTAATAAAGGACTCCTTTGGTTTGAGTCTATCTCCCAAAGGTTCAAGACTATCTCCCCAAAGGTTGGAGAATAGTGGTGTGTGTCCAACTGTCAAGTCTACTCATTCCTGAAAGAGAAAGAAAGGAAGAGAAAATGTTAGAAAATGATCATGATCATGTAATTTATGTTTATAGCATTTGATTTACACTACTTACTAAGCGTTAGACTCATATTTTGAACCTTGTGGTGTAGGTAACTATGACAACAAGGATACTCCTGTGGAAGTTCTTGTGGAGGATGAGAGTTTTCATAAGTGAGTCTTGGTGGTTGTCTAGCAATGTTTGAAGTGTATGGGGATTTATTTCAGAATAAAATGTTTATTTCATGTAATCTAAAATTATGGGTTGAATAATGGAATTATGTATGAATTTTCAATTATGTATTTCCGCTGCTCTTAATTATGTACGTTTTCCGTTGTTAAAAGTGTTTTTCCACTACTTAAGATTTTTTACGAAATGAAAGATAAATAAATTTTTTTTTTTTTTTAAATTTTTAAAAATTTCTTGTCACTACAGTAATAATCCATGGTTAAGGAAAAGATGTAAGTGTTGGTTTGGTTAATTTTATTATGGAATTAAGGAAAATATAGTGTAGGAAGACCAGATGCATAGGAACCGTTGGACGAGGTTTAGGAATGACTAAGATCATTTAGGATGGAGAAAGGTGCTCCGTGGAAGTATTTTATGTGGGAGGCCATTGGACCATTTGATTGGTTTAACGGAAGAAATGTGGATCATTGGATTTAAGAAAGATGCTTTCGCGGGAGTGTTTGTTGCTGCTTAGGTAGGGGAGGATGCTGAACCATAGGATTAGATTAGCAGAAGGAGCAGAGACTATTAGATTTAAGAAAGATTCTTCCATGGAAGTGTTGGATGCCGCTCGGATGCAGAAGCATGTTGGACCATTGGATTTAGTTTAGTGGAAGGAGTGTGAACCATTGGATTAGGAAAAGATTCTTCCGCGAAAGGGGAAGATGCCGCTCGGAAGAGTTAAGTAAATAAGAACGTCATCATTTTATGTTTTAGCGTGTTTTTGTGGCTGCGTTTGTTTTTGTGGAAGTATTTTAAGTGATGGGAATGACTTCGTTTGGATTAGTGAGTCTCGGTTGTCAGCGTCAAAGCGGAAGTTTTTGCTTCCGCAGATAGGCTAGTGTCTGCACTAGGTTATTAGACAAAGTGAAACGTCGATGTTGGATTTAAGGAGTTCGCAGTAACTTTGGAGTTTCTATGAAAGGTTGGCTTATACGAAAGTGTTTGTGTTCGTGTTTGCTTTGGTGACCACAAATATAAGTTTTAGAACTGATGTGACTATTGGCTAATGGTCAAATGAGATATTATGTACCTCCCCAATGGCTTTTCACCTGTCTGATGTAGCTCGAGCAGGTTTACGTTAAGGTAGTTTTCTAGATTCTTGCGAGCTATTTTTCGATCTTTAGACAATTTAGGAAAAGATAAGATTTAAATTCCATTTCATGGGATTTTATCCCACGGTATTTTCAGGGTTGTGTTATATAAATATTAGGGTTTTGGTTAAAAGCCTAGTCACTCGAGAAACCCATGGACGAGAGAAGCCTTCTCTCAAGCTCTTAGGTGAAACTTGTGAGAACTCCAAAATTTTAAATAAAATAAATTCCACATGCTAATTTCAGTCAACAAGTCAAGGGGATGAAATTTGGGTTCTAGTGAATTATGGGATAATTGATGGATGAATTGGTAAATAGTTAAAGGAAAAAAGGTCTAGGTTCTTATCAGGAAAATATAACCCACTTCTAACTACACATTCATGAGTTGAGAAATAGAGAGGAGAAGAGAGAGACTTGACAGGACGAGGGATCAAGGTGGCGAGGGAAGAGTTCTAACAAAAAATCCGTACTCTCGAAGTGTCAAGCTGCAAGGTTTGTGGAGTGAACTCGTCGGCAAAGGTCACTTAAGGTAATTTTCAAAGCCCGGAGTCATGTGCTGTTGAGTTTGGAATCGGACTTGGAATGTTGAGGATCCGCAAGAGGTAGAAAATCGACTAAGGAAAGGATTTCCTCCACCATCGTGGTGTAGTTGTGGTGATGGGTCGAAAAACCATGGCGGATGCTCAAGGGAGTGGCTCCTGGAGGTGGGACTCATGGGAATGACATTCCGTAAGCTGGAGAGTTGATCGCCCTGCGGAGTGACTGTCATTCCAAAGGTAGGAAGGATCATCGCTCTATGGAACGAATTACATTTCGCAAGCAAGAACGGTTGTTGTTCAGCGAAATAGGTGCTGTTTTGCGAGTAGGAACGACGAATCATTTCGCAGAGGGTGGGTTCGTTTAGCGGCAGAACGACCCCGACCCAAACTTTTAACGAGGCACATAATGTGCACGTGCCACCGAGTCAAACTTTCCATGGAACTTCCAGGATGTACAGTGCCTTGGACTTCGACGTTCCATGAGGCATGGGCTGTTTTGTGAAGAACAGTCCATGCCGATTTTGCCATTTCCTCCCCAATATTTTCTAAGTTTCTGGTGATGTTCCTAGCCTCAGTTTAGGACCTCTCCGCCCTTTCTATATATTCTAGTTTCATGGAGAATTTCTAATTCATGTTTTAGGCTTGGACGAGTTTGAGGACTTCGAGCCGATACCTGAGGTTGCTTCTTCGGATAGAAGAAGAGACCGTCGTCGAGGTAGAGGTTTTATACTTAGTTGTTTTGCATTGAATTGTATTGTTTTCCAAAACCATATTTTGTGGGTTACCACATATGAAAACCTAACGGGAACTGTTGTACAACACGTTCGATTTTATACTACGTATGTACGTGGGTTTTACATATTTATTTCCGTGCATAGTATTTCATGGTATGATTTGATTTTGTTGTGGGAGCGATGAATCCTCTTGATACTTTGGATAGTCTCAGTGTCAAAGTATCATGAGATTATCCCTGGTACATCTCCTACTGCATAGATATGGTTGATTGTGCACTGTGTGAAAGATGAGATAAAGAAGGTTACGACGTTTCATTGGTTTTCAAATCCCTAAATCTGATCAGGATGTTTATGATACGGGTTGTGTCATCATGGAGCTTGCTCGCTGGCAACTAGGGTGACGTGCCGGGTATTCAGATCGTTGTCATTTGTTTTCCCCCATGCTCATGAGGTGGTGCCTGAAAATGGTCGCTACCTTTTTGTGTGATTGATTAGAGGAGTTTTTGAGTATTCCTCTATTTTCACTAACCATGGTTTTCAATATAAAATATGACGAGAGTATTTTTGATTTATAGCTGTCTATGTATACAACCATGTTCTCTTTGATGTCTCGTTGAGAGCCTTTGAAGCTGGTTTTTCTTTAAAAGATGAAAAGGGTTTGAAATATTTTGAGAAACATGCGTGATTTCCCCTAATCCACGATTTTGATGAAAAGAGGTAAAACAAATTTTACATGTGCATTGCATTTAGTATAAGTTCCTATTGAGTTAGTCACTCACCCCAATGACCCCTCCCATCCAGGTAAAGACAAGAGCAATTAGACTTACGTGATATTGAGTAGAAGACTTTCTTTATTTCACTTTCGTTTCTTTGGTTGTATTTGAACTCTTGGTGAGATTACTATTGGATGACTGTACTCACACTTGATTCGGTTTTTGAGTATTTTGGATTGTATGCACAGTTTAATTTGGGCCATGTTATTTTCCTTGCTTTCTCATATAATCACTATATGAACCGTAACCCATACCGAGTGGGCTACGATTGGAATTTTACCTAGTCTTCTGTAATTTACAACTAGCCTTGGGCTGGGTGGTCAGGTCCTCCTCGAGGATCGAGTCATTTGGCCTGGCGTTTTTGTCAGGCCCGTCCCCGGGTCGTGACAAAAATTTTTGGTATCAAAGTACAAGATTCCACGATTTCCAAATAGTGATTGCTTGAGAAATTTAATAGTAAAAAGTTTGGATGAAGTTTACTATGCGTAAGAAGTTTCTAACAAAGTGCATTTCTTTCTCAGAAGTACCAGAATGCTGGCAAGAAGAAATCCTCACCCACAAATCCAAGATGAGGGTGTAGACCCTATTATAGCGATGATGGAAGCACTGCGGAATTTATTGAACTGTAATACAACTCAAGAGCTTGGCATGACTCGGATGCCCTATTTTCGAGAGTTTAACCTTATGAACCCATCTATGTTCGAGGGCAGTACGAATCCTGTGGAGGCTGAGAATTGGCTTATGGAGATGGAATTGAATTTTGAATCCTAACAAGTTCCTAAGGAGTATCAAGTTGAGATTACAGCGCACTACTTGAGAAAGCTGGCTTGCAGTTGGTGGAACTCGATAAAGAGGAATCTTGATGTGCAAATGGTGGAGTGGAAAGACTTCACCGATATATTCAGGGCCCAATACATTAGTAGGGGTCACCAGGACTCGTTGACCAAGGCATTCAGCAAGTTGACGCAAGGATCGATGATCATAATGGAGCACTACGCTGGGTTTTTGGAACTCTTACCTTATTCTGAGGTGGCTTCTATAAGAGGGCAAGTCATCAAGTTCCAACATGGCCTAAGACAGAGGTTACAACATGGTCTATGTCACAACTCAAAGGCGGCTAACAGAATCGCCTGGTTGGGTGACCCAATCCTCGTGAAGGACCCGATCACCCAGCCTAAGGCGTGTGTTTTTGGAGGAATACTTTTTATAATTTAGCGTTGCCCAAAGGTTATGGGCCTAGGTTCGTATAGTGATCATGAGAATAAACGGTTCGTAAATTAAATAATCCAAATACCTTGCAAGAAATCCATCCAACAAAATTTAAGTTCTACAAACCAAGTAACAATGATAATGCCCTCACCAATTAACAGTTTCAAGCACTCAAATCAGAAATGGAAGTAAGGGATAATCTATAAATCCAGATCCTTTAGCTACTCTTGCTTTTACTTAGAATAGGAGGGGTCGTTTGGGGTAAGTGACTAACTCAATAAGGTATGTCTAGACTAGATGCAATGCATGCGAAAACTGGTCTTTCTCATCTTTAGAAAATAGTGTTATGCTTCTCTTTCATCGTACATGAGTTTTAATCCGAAAACTCTTTATCATTTTATAAACAGGCCCAAGGCTATTGATGAGACTTTTATCAAAATATGATGTATACATAGATAGCTATACCTCAAAAATATGCCAACACTATTTTTTGATCCAAAAATGTCATCAGTAAAAAAGGATGGTCACTCAATGACCCATCTGACACTCATTAGAGAATAGGTGGTCATTTGTCAATGTCAACACCTCATGAGGCAGAGGAACTAGAAATGATGGCTATCTAGAGATCCAGTGCATCATCCGAGTTGCTGACGTGCTAGAGCTCCGAGTTGACACAACCTGTATGACTAGATAAAAATAGATAAGGTTGCTCGCGACAGATTACTTCTCAACTAAAATACCTTTAGGTTCCAAATTGACGAGGGTTACCGACAAGCTAAGCCACCAATCAAATGAAACGGTACTAGGATTCGCAAAACTCAGCGACTAACAACCTTTGATCCATCTGACTAAACCTTGGCCAGGTTTTGGGGCTTGAAATTCAAGGACGCGTCATCACCATCCCATCTCCATTTTGACTTCTGAGGTCAAAACCCAGGACATGTCCTCAGTGCCCTATCACCTTTTCGCACGTACAAACAATCAATCTTTTCGCAGTAGAAAATTGCATGAGATAGCCTCATGATGCTTTAGCACCAAAGTGTCCAAAGCATCAAGAGGATTCATCATCTCAACATATATACAGATATCAAAACTAGAATACCATATACAGAAAGTAAACGTGGGAAAACATACATATACGTAAAAACAGACGTACTGTCGAAATAGTCACTGTAGGGTTTTTAGGTGCGTTATCCCACAAAATAGTAGTTTTGAAATCATGATGCTATGCAATACAAAAGGTATAGAAATCCTTACCTTTATTGCGTTCTCTCTTGCCATTGGAGCAACTGTATCCTCGAGAATTGTCTCACAATCTCTGAAATCGTCCGAGCCTATATCACAAAATTAATTCCCGATATTCTCATTAATCAAACAAACCATGGAGTGGAAAGGCCCTAAACTGGGTTTAGGAACCCAAACAAGATGACTTATTGAAGAAAACTAGAAGGTAGTGCACTTGTAAAAGTAAGGCAGTGTCCTCGCAAACATTAAACAATGCGTGAGTGAGGTTCCTGGTGCGAACCCGTGGACAGCTGCAGGGTCCTTCCACGGAACGTTGCGTGTGTCATGGCACTGTTCATAGCGGAACGTCCTTGGCAGATTCTGCCTATTTCCTAGACACGTGCAGGCCACGTGGTCTTTTAAATTCATTCTGCCCGGGACGTGTGTTGTTCAGCTCCGGAGTGAAGGTCCTCTTGGATCATTCTGCTGCAGAACGTGAACCTTCTGGTTTGTTCCTCTACAGAACATGAACCTTCCAGTTTGTTCCTCTATGGAACGTGAACCTTCATATTTGTTCCTCGGCAAAACATGGACCTTACGGCTCACTCCCTTGCGGAATGTTGGACTTCCTAGTTCATTCTTCAGTGGAACGATCTCACAAGACCAATGTCCTTCCTCTAGGGCCTGAACCCTTGCGAGCACCCAACTCTGACAAACGATCCGTTGATCATCCACCATCTAGACCATACCGAGAGGAAGGAGGTGGTCATTCTCTCGGCTAAGTTTCCACCTCTCATGGCCATAACCCATGTTTGGGATTCTCAAACCCACGAGCTCGACTCCAATCCAACACCAAATGCAGACTTTAAGAGTTTACCTTAACCAATTCTTCTCATGACTCTCCTCTACAAGCTTTGTGAATCATTGTTTCGACAACACAGATCTTCAGTCAAAAACTCCCCTCTCACAACTTCAGTGTTCGCTCCCTCACCATTCCTCCACTCTCTTCTCTCTAGGCTTGTGCGTGTGTACCCGCAGGAAGGGAGTATTTCCTGATAAAGACCCTAACTCGCTTGCATTAAAAATTATATTTTATTTCACTCAATTATTGGAGAACATTATTCCCCAAATTTACCAAAGATTAAAAATTCTATAATTTTACCCATTCACCAAAACTCTACACTCGAGTGTTACACGGTAAATCAGTCGGGTTTGAACGCTGAACTGACTCGAGGCAAAAAATTTAAACATGTGGAATTTTATTTAGTAAAAATTTTTACAAGGTTTTACAGTGTAGCCTATTAGCCTAAGTGTTGTTAGACTTATTTGTTTTGATAATGATTGTATTGATTGGAATTATATGTTCTTAATTCATAATTATTTAATCATTATATTTATATTGATATTTATTGAAAATACCCTCAATACAGGTATTAAAATTTGCAAATATGTCTTATCTAAGTCCATATAGCCTATAGGATATTCATTGGGACTTAGAAGATTGTATTTGGGCAAAAAGAAGACAAGAAGTCAACTAAAACATGCAAAATGGTCAACCAAAACAGTCTGCATGAAGATCTGGTCGACCAGTTAATCGACCGAAAGTCAAAACCGAAGGTTCCCAGGTTTTTCGATCGAGTAAGCGATCTAGCAAGAAGAAAATGGTCGACCGCACAATATTACAGATTGCTTTTCAGTTTTCGGTCAAGCAGGCGGTCGAGCAAGGGAAAAATGGTATACCGAAAAAGGCAGAAAAGCTCATAATTGAAAAAACACTAGGAGCGGTTGACCGCTGTCAAATATGCGGCGATACTGTGGGGGAATATGCTGCAGCGGTTAACCACACCCAGGGGATCGGTTGACCGCTGCTGTTGATTTTTGCCAAATTTCTCCAATGATCAAATTCCAATGACTATAAACTCCAACAGCTAGAAAGTAGTTGACCAAAAAAGAAGTGGTCGATTGCTCGAGCAGTATCTATAAATAAACGCACTTTGAATTTCATTCCGCACCAATCCAACTGACAGAGAAACGCTCCAAATTGGTGGTTGACATTCCTACTTCATTTCTCTCTATATTTGAGTGCTTAGGCCTATCTCTTCCTCTCCTACACTTAAGATTTACTTTTGGAGAGCTTAGGTTCTAAATTGTATTTTCAATTTCAACACTTTTGTATCCAAACTGCCACATCAAGGGTGACACCCCGCAACAGTCATTGTAAAGGCTAGATTGATACCCGTGAAGATCAATTCAGATGGTGACACCTTGAGAATAGTCTGTGAAGGTTTGGCTGGCACCTGTGAAGCCAATCGATACTAACCGAGGTGGTTAGTGAGTAAAGGATCTCTAAGTAGAAAGCTTGGAGCCAGACGTAGGCTGGGGTTGCCGAACCGCTTCAACAACACTATTTGCACCTCTCTTTCTCTATCTCTCTTATATTTGTTGTCATTGATTGTATATTTATTGTTGATAAATCACTTAGGGTTAGAGAAATAATAATCGCACAAAAAAGTTTAGTGCACCTAATTCACCCCTCTCTATAGGCGTGCATGGATCCTAACATAGCCCTTATACAGTACAACACTCTTCTGGAAGTTTTATAGGTCGCTCAGAGAGTGGAGTATGTGTATGACGACAATTACAACAGTTACTAGGAGAAACAGGCTAAGAGAGAGGATAAGAAGGCTACTAAGAAGAATTAGGCCAAATTCCAGGGTTAGGGATCTAGTGGGGGTCAGACCCCGAGTATTAGGAGTGGGTCATGAGGCAGTGGTAGATTTAGTCCTTATACTTGCCACAAGTGTGGGCAATCCGGGCATATGAAGCAAAACCATCCCCAGAATCAGAATCATCAACAACAACCACCACGAAAATCTTTCTTGTCCTCTTAGGGCAGTGCACTCGAGCTACACCTGGGGGTGGATGTGGATCTGATGGGGCAGTATCATTGACAATAGTATCTGTAGGAACGATATACGCCTATGGGGGGGGGGGGGGGTGAATATAGCGTTTCTAATATTTTCGTGTGATATTTTAATCTCTAATAACCCTAAGTGATTTAATGCATATAATTAAAATATCGATAACAAATATATGCAATAATGTAAAGAGTAAGAGTTAGAGAAGTGCACACAATATTTGTTTACGTGGTTCGGCAAACTTGCCTACGTCCGCGCTCCAAGTTCCACTTGGAGATACACTAAACAATTGGCTTACAGGTGCCAATAAACCATTTACAAATTGACTCTTAATATGAGTGTCACCCTTGACTAATTATAAGGTCGTCAACCTTTGACTCTTATAGGACGTCGCCCTAAACTTGACTATTGCGGGGCGTCACCCAGTGTTTGACTATTGCGGGGCGTCACCCAATGATTGAACTTACGGGTGTTCAATCTAGCCTACGACTATTTCAAGTGTTTCGGGTTGTCACCCTAGTGTGATGAATTCTAAGGGAATCACCCTTTACAATCAAACACAATAATAATGGAATCGGAAATTTACGCACAATCCATCTAATCTGAATTCTCCCAAATTAATTCTCAAGTTCGGAATAGGGAGAATTGAATTTACAATTCAATAGCTCACAGTAATTAGAATCGCGTATTAAATTTGGCAGGGCTTCACCACGATTTCCGGTTCGTTATGGAGAGCTTGGAGTGATCTCACTTTTATAGACACTGCGCAAACGGTCGACCTTATGCCCAAACAGTCGACCCTTTTAGCTAGCCGTTGTAATTCTTCCCGTTGAGATTTAACCGTTGGGAAAATATATATGGTGCAGTCGACCCTTTCCTTCATGTAGAAATTCTGGAGCAATCTGTCCATTTCGCGGTCGACCGTGCGGTCTACCCTTTCCTTCATGCAGAAATTCTGGAGCAATCTGTCCATTTCGCGGTCGATTGTGCGGTGGACCCTTTCCTTCGTACAGAACTTCTGGAGCAATCTGTACATTTTGCAGTCGACCATGCAGTCGACCTTTCCTTTGTTGATGGACCTCCAGTGGACTTTTGAAGACGGGTGAGAAAAATGAGTTTTCAAATGATGCGGTCGACCTTTCGTCACATTGGTTGACTGTTACCTTCATTGCAGAAATTTTTGGCAAGCTGTTTTTTTTTCTGCTTCACAGTTAGGTCGATTATGAAGTTGACCCTTTCCTTCATGGATGCCCATCGAGGTCGACCTTTTGTGTTGTTTCGTCAACCTTTTTCTCCTTCCCCTTCTTGATTTTCCTAAGTCCCAAAACGATGTGCATTCACTACATGGACTTAGATAGACATGTTAGCACACTTTAATACCCTCAACATGGGTATTTTTGATAAATTTAAGTATAAATATAATGAATAAAAATGTTGAATACATTATCAATAAAAACACAATTAACCAACTTATTATTTTCATTACATTAAACCATTTGGTCATCATCAAAATAAAACTAAGTCTAATAAAAAGGCTAACAATCTCTCCCTTTTTGATGATGACAAAATCCTAGTTGGTTATACTAAAACCTAAACATGTGTATCAAATATTGCATATTAGATTTATCCAATTTAGTTCAGCAATCTATCAACCAACTAATCCATGCAACATGTTATAAAACTCCCCCTAAAATATATCACAACTTATACACCATTCTCCCCTTTTTGTCATAATCAAAAAGTAATTCTAAGGGAGGGGAGTCCAAACATAATCAAGAAATGTTATCAAAATAAGATTATCAAAAGATTCATCGAAGAAATGCTCCCCCTTAAACATTAACAACATGAATAAATTTAGGGAATATGTATCAGAATCCAAAGACAATCTCAACAATAGTTTCAAAAATTAATTCTACCAAAAACAAATTTCTCCCCCTTAATCAAAGAATCTATCCACATATCAAACAAGGATGAGAATTAAGCATAAATCATCAAGACTATTCAATATATAATTTAATTACTCCTAGAGCAATTATTAACAAGTTAAAACTATCTCCCCTTAATCAATAAATCTAACCAAGAAGCAAACCATGGAGAGAAATATAGATTCAATTTCAATTTGTGGTTAAAAGAAAGATACCAATTGTAAATAACCACAATCACAAGGAATTCTAATAGAAATTTTCTCCCTCATCTTCCATTAAGCATACAAAATACATGGAGGGAATTAGCATTCAAATTCAATTTGAAAAACCACCACAAGCAAATATTCATTCAAAAATACTTTCCCTCTTTTTGCTCATTAAGCCTAAACATATGGAAGGGTATTATGTATTTAAGTCCAAACAATAGATACCAAAAAGAATGGGATTCAAGAAATGAATACCAATTGTAAGAACTAGAATCCATTAAAATATTAAGAATTGTAAACAAATTTTCAATTTCTACAAGGGATACCAATTTAAGAGTTAAGAAATTAACAATGGATACCGATTGATAATTCACAATTTTAAGCAAAAACAAGTTTTTCATAGATTTATACCAATTGTAGATCCAAAGTTAAAATAAAATCATTTTACAAAGTATTGATACCAATTGTAAATTCAAAAGAGATTTCTAAGAGAGATACCAATGTGTTAAATCAAAATCAATTCAATTATCTGTCTCCCTATGTTAATCACAACAACCACTTCAAGGGGATATACCACACATTTAAAATATTTGCTCTCCCCCTTAGAGCAATAATGAAACATCCAAGTTAAAACAAGATATATACCAATTGATTACATTCATGGATGAGTTCAAGTTAAATGAAAGACAAATCCTTCTCCCCCTAACATTATGCACAAAATCTAATAGTTGAAGAATCAAAACATGATATCAAATAAAAATCCAAAAAAAATTATACTAATTGTAGAGAAAAATGATTTCATTGATGCCAAAACAAAAATAATTTCATTGATACCAATTAAAGATTAAGTTCAAAGATTTCAATTGTTGAAATTCAATTCTAAAAATAAAGATTTATACCAATTTAAAATTTCAAAGTATAGAGAAATTGAAGATACCAATTGAAGAAATGAAATCCAATTTTCAAAAATACTAATTGATATAAACTATCTTTCAAAGATATTTAAGGTAAGAACCATTTCTCTCCCCTTAAATCATTGCATACAATTAAAACATTGGGGATGGAAATCCAAGATAGATACCAATTGTAGAAGTTTAAAAAAAACAATTATTGATATCACTTTAGAGATTTCAAACAAAAGATAAATAATTATATCAATTTGAAAAACAACTACAAAGTTATTTTCTCTTTCAAATCAAAAAATTGAAAACATTTGGGAAAATACAAGTTGAATCAAACAATTTTAATTTCTCCCCCTAAATCAATTAACAATATTCAACATATGGGTTTTAGTGGGGAAAAACAAAAGTCAAGACAAATCAATTATCTTCTATCAATTTCATTTTCTCCTCTTTAATCCATGTACAAAATTTAATTCAAAGGAGAAACTAAATTAGAAAAATCAAAACAAAAATCTCTAAATAATTTTATTTTCTCCATCTATTTTATTATTCAATTTACAACCAATGAAGAAATGTCAAAGTTTAACCTAGTGAAAGTAAAATTTATCAAAGATTATAGTTAGAATCAACATTTCAAGGCCAAGTCAATAATCTCAATACAATTATATTTTCTCCCCCTATTTCGTTATTCAAATTCAATTCAAGGGAGAAATTAACAAAAATCATAATTAACAACTTTTCTACTATTCTCCCCTTATATCAATATAATTTCAATTCATGGAAGAAATACATTTTCATAAGACAAAGCAATTTATTCTAAACAATCATCCAACTTGGCATCCAACAACCCAATATTTTCATTAACATTTTCAATTTATATATATACAAAAAGATTCAGCTAACAATGAACTTAAGAAAAAAATATTCTACTAATCCAAGTTAACCAATTTACTCTACTCAATAAAGGATTCATAGCATTCAACGATCTTTTAAACCGAGACAAGAATATAAATTCATCATATTGATGTCATAAATCAAAGCTATGAATGAATCAACAACTTATCGTTTAAATCACAACAAATATCCAACTTATATGCAACCTATCAGTTGAAGCTAATCAAAGATAAACTAACAAATTCAAGAGATAGTAGACAATTCAAATCCTAAATACCAATTGGAGAAATAATCAAAATCACAATCTATGATATCTATCAATTCAATCCAAAATCAAGATCAAATTATCTTTCAAACCTAACCAAGAAAATAGAATTGATTCAACTCAATTCCAAACTAAGAATTCAATAATCAAATTAAATCAATTAAAACAAATTGTGTACCTCCACCAAGTTTATTTCAATTTTTAAAGCATTGGAGGCATTCTTGAAGCTTCTTGGGAGAATCTCCAACCTATAACACAATCAATTCGAACTCTTTGGTATCCAAACCATTTTGGGTCCATTGGTTATAGGTTTGGTTCCTTTAGGAACCCACACAAATTTAGAATTTAAATTGAATTTAGAATTTAAATTAGACTTTGCATCCAAAGGATAAACAAATTTTGAATTAGCATTTAATTTAAATTTAGAGTTCAAATTCAAAGGATAGGCAAATTTAGATCCATAATTTGATTTCAAGTTATCATTCAATTTTAAAGGACAACAAAAAGATTTATGTCCAACACAATTGCAAGAATTACAAATAGATGAACTAACAAATAGATTAGTGTAATTCTTTTTCGTTGCAAAGGGTTCCTAACCAATTCCGGCTTTATCGAATGTAACCCTTTGCGAATTCAAGAGCATATTTAAATTTTTGCTCCCATTTGTGAATTTTAGCACAATAGAGTTCAAATCATTATTCTTTGTTTTTAATTTACAAATATCAATCTCAAGAGATTCAATTTTAGCATTAGCATCAAGAGTAGATTTAGATTTAGCATTCAAAGATTGAATCTCATTTTCATGTGATTTAATATAAGTGTTCAATTTATCATTTCTATTTCTCAAATCACTGATCTCATGTTCATGACATTTAATAGTAGTAATCAAATCACAATTCTTAACATTCAAAGAGTCAATTTCATTTTCATGTGACTTGATAGTAAATTCATCATTCAACAAATTCAAATTACCACTATCATGCTCAAGAGATTTCAAGGAAGCATTAGACTCATCAATCATGTTTTTCAATTCAACAATTTGATCCTCAAAAGATTTGTTTAAACTAGCATGCTTTTTGATCAAATTGCTATGCTCCTTTTTCAACAATTTATATTTATCTTTGAGCTCATTAAAACTACCTAGCAATTCATAAAATAAATCACTACCACCATTATCATCATCATTAGAATCCGAATTGCTATAATAGTCGTTTACCTCAATATCGTTGGCCGTGAAGCATACGTTGATCTCTTCCCCCTCTTTTTCGGAGGATGAGCTTTCTACACTTCTAATCTTTTGATTTGTGCCTACATGTGTTAGCTCAAGAGATTTTCAAATATCATAAGCACTAACACATGATTGAACTCTATCAAATTCATTTTTACTCAAGGCACTATACAAAATATTCATTGCTTTAGCATTTAATTTCCAATTCCGTTTATCTAAATCATTGAATTCACAAGTTGGTCTAGGAAGAGTTATTCCCTTTTCAATGATTTTCCATAAAAAGTAATCAATAGATTGTATAAATATTTCCATTCTATACTTCCAATACAAATAATTACAACCATCAAAATGTGGAGGTGTAGATGTGCATTGTCCTAATTCGTACATGTTGGAGTCCATAATATGCATATATATATATATGACTACAAATCAATGATATTCAAGTAAATCTCAACAATGAAATTCAACAATTTATAGCAATGTGCACAATCAACACAATATCACACAAAAATTTAAATACCCGCTTTGATACCAATTGTAGGATCGATATACACCTACAGTGGGGGACTGAATATAGCATTTCTAATATTTTCGTGGGATATTTTAATCTCTAATAACCCTAAGTGATTTAATGCATATAGTTAAAATATCGATAACAAATATATGGAATAATGTAAAGAGTAAGGGTTGGAGAAGTGCACACAATATTTGTTTACGCAGTTCTGCAAACTCGCCTACGTCTGCGCTCCAAGTTCCACTTGGAGATACACTAAACGATTGGCTTACGGGTGCCAATAAACCGTTTACAAATTGACTCTTAATATGGGCGTCACCCTTGACTAATTATAAGGTCGTCAAACTTTGACTCTTATAGGACGTCACCCAGTGTTTGACTATTGTGGGGCGTCACCCAATGTTTGACTATTGCGGGGCGTCACCCAATAATTGAAATTACAGGCATTCAATCTAGCCTACAACTATTTCAAGTGTTTTAGGTTGTCACCCTAGTGTGATGAATTTTAAGGGAATCACCCTTTACAATCAAACACAATAATGATAGAATCGGAAATTTACGCACAATCTATCTAATCTGAATTCTGCCAAATTAATTCTCAAGTTTGGAATAGGGAGAATTGGATTTACAATTCAATAGCTCACAGTGACAGAATCACGTATTAAATTTGGCAGGGCTTCGCCACGATTCCCGGTTCGTTATGGAGAGCTTGGAGTGATCTCACTTTTATAGACATTGCACAAATGGTCGACCTTATGCCCAAATGGTCGACCCTTTTAACTAGCCATTGCAATTCTTCCCGTTGAAATTTAACAGTTGGGAAAATATATATGGTGCAGTCGACCGTGCGGTCCACCCTTTCCTTTGTGCAGAAATTCCAGAGCAATCTGTCCATTTCGCGGTCGACAGTACGGTAGACCCTTTCCTTCGTACAGAACTTTTGGAGCAATCTGTCCATTTTGTGGTCGACCCTTTCCTTTGTTGATGGACCTCCAGTGGAATTTTGAAGACAGGTGAGAAAAATGAGTTTTCAAATGATGCGGTCGACCTTTCGTCACAACGGTCGACCGTTGCCTTCATTGTAGAAATTTTTGGCAAGCTATTTTTTTTCTGCTTCACAGTTAGGTCGACCGTGAGGTCAACCCTTTCCTTCATGGATGCCCATCGAGATCGACCTTTTGTGTTGTTTCGTCGACCTTTTGCTCATTCTTCCCCTTCTTGATTTTCCTAAGTCCCAAAACGATGTGCATTCACTACATGGACTAAGATAGACATGTTAGCACACTTTAATACCCTCAACATGGGTATTTTTGATAAATTTGAGTATAAATATAATGAATAAAAAAGTTGAATACATTATCAATAAAAACACAATTAACCAACTTATTATTTTCATTATATTAAACCATTTGGTCATCATCAAAATAAAACTAAGTCTAACAAAAAGGCTAACAGTATCATACACCGTAGTAGCAGTTCGAGCCTCACCCATAGTATTACCGAAAATATTAGCTAAACAGTCTTGATTTTCAAGGGTTGACTGGACATTAGTAGAGTTATGTAATTGTTCCTTTCCCACAGTAGGTATCCGCTAGTCATAGATGGTAATCCTTCCATAGCAGGGGAGCTGGCCCAAATTTGTCCAGAGGTGGCCATGGTAGAGGTCACTAGAGAAAGGAAAAGGCATCTAGTCATGCTTATGCAGTCGGAGGGTCAGAGTACGATTTTTGTAACAACCTAACTTTTTTAAGTTGGACAGTTATTGGGGTATTACCAAGGGCGTTCTTGAGCATTAAGTCTAGGGGTAATTTTGTTAACATTTTCCCCATATAAGCGATGTGATTAAAGAATGGGATCATTGGGGCATCTCATCATGTATTTATACGTGTCGTTTTATGACATGTATTTATGAGGAAGATGTTATGGGATAGGAGCTAAGTGGGAAAATGTGAGAAAGGTTGTCCAGGGTGTTTTCAAATGCCTACGGATGACACTGCGGATGCGTTATGTCGTCCGCGAGTGCATTGCGTTGTATCCTTGATGATTGGGACGAGTCTGGGGACGCGATATCTTGTCCTGACTTCACTGTGCTGTGAAGTTGTGGACCAGGTCCCAAACGAGCCATGTCGTCCGCAAATGCATTTCAAGTCTCTGTCGGCCTGGGGATGACTCAGGACAAAGTTTCTTGTCCTAACTTCACTAGAGTTGCAGACGAGAGGAACTGCATCTTCACCAAATCAGTTCTAAACCAGGACAGTTTCAGACGAGTCTAGACGGCTACGGACGAGTTGAAGTATCATCCGACTTGCCTCTGTCCAATTTCAGGACACTTTCGGATGACACGCGGACGCCACGGCGGACGCGATCTAGCGTCTGAACCTCGGTTCCGAATGGTATGGATAGGACGGGGACGCATTCTCCTGCCCGAAGCCTTGTTTTTTCCTGAGTGGTATTAGCCTTGCGGAAGAATAAGAACGAGACCCATGCGTCTGCACCCGTCCAAATTAGCCCAGACCTATGAATAAAATAAGAACAAAATCAAAGAAAATCATGGAAAATAGAAGAAAACCCGACAAGAATCGACCTCCCCCTCCAGGGGAGACAAAAAATCGACCTCCCTATACCTTAGGCAACCTCCTCTCTACTCCATAGGGTGTTGATTTTGTCCCTTCCCTTCTCCTAGGTATTTAACCTCTTCCTTCTTCCTCAATCCACTCCATTTTTTCCCTGCGTGAAGTCTAGAGAGAAGAGAGAAAGAGGGAGCTGCGTGAGGGAGAGTTGAATGCAAGTGTGAGAGTTGTGTAGTATAGCTAGTATGATTGAGGTGAGGAGTGAGCTGGAGGTGAGCAGCTCCCTATCGCCCATGTGAGCTGCTGCTGGACGTGGAAGGAGTGGCAGTTGTCCCTGTTTGTTGAGTGTTCTTCAAATTTGTAAGGATTAAAGGGTGTCTTGGCCATGTGGAGGCCCTACACCACAAGTGTGTGTGTGATTCTAGTGTTAGTGTATGTAAAATGCCTATTGATAGTTGATGATGTTCTGTAGATGTTGATATTTGTATAATTTCTTGTTATATGTCCCTGATATGTTCTGTAATTTTAGTTATGTGTTGTGATGCATTCCTTTCGTTGTTGGTGTGCTCTATCTTATTTTAAGTGATACAAATGCTTAGTAAACGAAGAGAAATGATGAATGCTAAAGTGTAATGATAAAGAATGTTCAAATGTATAAAAAGATAAGGGTTTGATTCATAGTTTGCTATTGTTAGTATTCCATAATATTTTGTGTTATTTCTTTGATGTAGTTCGTGGATTTCCTTGCTGGATGAATCGTTTGCATCTGATTTCCCTTGCTATTAGTGTGCTGTAGTTTATGATTTCCTTGCTGCTAAAGTCTGAAAATGAACTAAAGGGTGATTGGATATTTATATGCTGTGTAGTTGCTGTTTTAGTTCCTTAAGCATGATTAGTTGACTGTCAAATCAATTAGAAATGCATGATTAGATAATTATGGGCAAAAAAGTGATATTGTTGTGAAGGGTGAACTAAAAAGGGGAATGTATGAAAATGAGATAAAGGTAAGAGGTTATTCTACGTCTAAATGCTAATAATTCTTTCATTTTGTGCTGTCAATTAAGTTTAACTAATTAATTGTTAATCAAAGCACGTAAACTATTAAATCTGTAATTATTGTTTCCGAGCATGTAAATCGATGTGATAATCATTTAGTAAGCATAGTAAGCATGATTAACTGGTTAAATTGACTAAATGAGCATGCACACTAACTAAGATAATTAGTTTACTTGAGCATGTTAATGAACCAGCCTAAGAAATTAAAGTAATTGCTGAGCGTGTGTAATTAGCTTGTAATGGGTGTTCAAAGCTTGTTTAAATCACTTAGATAATAGGAAGCATGTAAATGGACTAATTCCTTGTATGCTTCATGATTGGCTCCTTACTGCTTACCTAATTATTTTTATTTATTATATTAGTTTGATTTCAATTGCTTTGATAATGTATGTTATAGAATGTATGTTGTAGGGAGTAGAATGATAATGAAGATGAAAAAGGGAATGAAAAGAAGATAATAAGGGAATGAATTAAAGTGAATGAGTAGGGTCACATGTGAATGTATGTTTTATAATTGCTTTTGTTATTGTCTTCTTGGTAGCATGTTATGATTGGTTAAGTAGAATAAAAGCATGTAAAGCAATTGAACTTGAGCATGTCACTTGTGATAATTGAGTAGAGTAATCACCTAGCCTATAATATAGGAAGCATGTAAATAGATTAGGAAGTTGACTTGATAATTGGTATGCTATTTCTGTATTCTGAAATGTTCTCTATTGCAGTTTTCTTCATTGCAATGCGCTTTAATTCCATTATTCTATATAGGTGCTTTCAATTCCATTATTCTTGTATATGTAATTCAGTTACTTTTATTAATGTGCCTTCAATTTCTATGAATGTTATGTTATGTCATCATGCATCACGATAGGTTAAGAATGTATGTTCATGCATCATGTCAATAGAAAAAAATAGGACGCATACATGAGGGAGGAAAATGTAAGAATGAATGGTAGAGTAATAGGACGTACGGGTTTAGTCTAGCAGCTAGTATGCTCTCAGGAGGCTAGTGTAGCCTGACAGCTAGTATGCACATAGGAGACTAGTCTCTAGCCTGGCAGCGAGTGCACATAGTAGGCTAGTTGTAGTCTAGCTTCGAGCATGCACATAGGAGACTACCCCAACGAAAGAACAAACAAATGACTAATAGGAAGTAATAACGGAATGAATGGCTTAATGAAAAGGACCAAAGAGAGGCATTTCATGCATAACCCTTTTTCCTTACTAAGCCTTCGGGCTTACAATTGATTGTGGTGTAGATGTAAGTACTAGTACACTATGAGGAATGCACAGACTAGGAGTAACAAAAAGATGAACAAACAATAAAAAGCAGAGGATGATGGATTTGCACGCACGAGGGAGCTTGTGGTTGGTCAGGCAATAAAAAGGGGTAAAAGAGGAATAGTTATTGAGTTGAGTTTTATTAAGTGTAAATTAAGTTAAGTTTTCAAAATTGTAATTAAATGGTTTGTATGTTTACACTTCCGCAAACGTTTTATGTCCATGGTTTTAATTATAACGCTTCTGCATAGTTTTATTTAGTGGATTTTATGAGCGGTTGGTAGTGGTCCGGTTTAGGCGCGCTCTGACTCGTTCTTCAAGGCGTTCCTGTTATTATTTTGCGTTGTTATCGAGTCTCGGATCTCTAATATCTGTGGTTCTCATCATTTGAGTTCTTCGACGCAAAGAGATTCCCTTGGTTCGTGTGCTCTGGAGGAATCACAACAAGAGGGAAGCAACGTGGGAAGTCAAATCTGACATGATGTAGTACCTTTATCTCTTTTAAGGCTGTATGTTGTTTGTTATGAATTTTGAGACGAAAGCCTTTTAAGGGGGAAAAGTTGTGAGAACCCCAAAATTTTAAATAAAATAAATTCCATATGTAAATTTGAGTCAACAAGTCAAAGAGATGAAATTTGGGTTCTTTGTGAATTATGGGATAATTGATGGATGAATTGGCAAATAGCTAAAGGAAAAATGGTCTAGGGTTTTATCAGGAAAATAAAACTCACTTCCAGCTACGAATTCACGAGCTAAGAAATAGAGAGGAGAAGAGAGAGACCCGAGAGGACATGGGGTCAAGGTGGCGAGGGACGAGTTCCAACAGACAATCCGTGCTCTCGGAGTGTCAAGTTGCAAGGTTTATGGAGTGAACTCATGGGTAAAGGTTGCTTATGGTAATTTTCAAGGCCCGGAGTCATGTGGTGTTGAGTTTGGAATTGAACTTGGAATGCGAGGATTCGTGATGCCCAACGAATGGCTGTCAGTAAGAGGTAGAAAATCGGTCGAGGAAAGAATTTCCTCCTGTAATACCCCAGATTTTTGTAGTACTAAGTATGAGATTAAGTGAGGATAATTAGAGTTATAGTAACGATAATAGTGTTAGTTTGGGCGATTTTGAGATACCAAGTATGGTTTGTGGTATTGAGGTTATTATAGGTATGGTTTGTAATTTGATTTATGGAAATATAGAAATTCTATGTTTTTAATAAGCAACAGGGGCTTTATGTTGAGGAGTGGTCGACCAAAAAGGAGAAATGGTCGATCAGCGTTATGTCCAAATATTAGAGAGAACAAGCATTTTAGAACTGGTTGATTAGTTGAAGGGGGTGATCAACTAGTTCCAAAGCAGATTTTATACAGATTATAACCATTTTGGAAGTGGTCGATCGTCCACGGGAGGGTGATCGACTGGTTTTTCTGAAGAAGATAGAATTACGGTTGATCATCAGAGAATTGTAGTCAATCGTGGTCATGACTCTAAAATTTGTGGTCAATCACATGAAGAGGGTGATCGACCAGGACACTAACAGTCGCCTGGAAAATGGCTAACTGTCGTCTAGAAAATGAAATGGCACCTGGAAAATGAACTGTCGTGACTTGTCATCTCTCATTGTAATGTTATAAACATAATACGTGAGAGATTTGGAAGTGAAAGAGAAGGAAAAACACGGGAGTCTTCTGGTATTATTTCTTCTGTCTTCGTTGTACTGCTGGGAGGTTGTGCGAGAAGAGTTTTGAGAGGAGATTTCTGCTGCTGTTCGGTTGTGTGGAAGAAGCTTCAAGGAAATGATTTTGTGAAGAAAGGCCGTGAAAGAAAGAAGAGTACCCAAAGGAATCTGGAGAAGAAAAAGGGCAGAGAAGAAGAAGAAGAAGAAAGGAGAAGAAGGATTTTCTTCAAGGAAATTCAAGGTAAGAAGTGTGTGTGTGTGTGTTTTTCCATTTTGGGCTACATCACAAGAGGTAGAACTTGATTGTGGTTAGGTATTTGTGCTATGTGGATATAGATTGTTCTCCTGTATAATTCCCTGTCTAATGGACAATGTGTTGTTGTTTGTTTAAGAGCAATTTTTTAATGTTATACGGTGCTGTTGTGGTTGATGTGATGTTAAGAACTTAAGCTTCAATTTTTGTTGATAGAAGTTAACTATTGGTAGGTTTTGAAGGTACTCTACTAAATTGCTTGAATGGAGGCTAAATTCTGGAGGTGTTCTTTGATATAGTTGATGTGCTGGATATTTTAAATGTTGTGTGGTTATTGAGAATATGTTGATCCTGCTAATTGAGTTAGAAGTGAGGCTTGAATATGGTGATGTTTGTTTAAAGATTTATTCATGTAAATGAAGTGATTTGGAAATGTATTGTTCTTGATTATGGTTAAGCTTTCGAGACGTATTGTTGCTTGATATTCAGGTGTAATAGATTGTTAGATAAAAGAATATGTTCATGCTATGGGAGATGTATTGTTCTGCATTCTTGTTGAGCTAAGTATTGGGATGTTGTTCTGGAGGTGCCCTTCGATGATGTTGGATATGTTAGGTTGTTGTTGTGTTAAATTCTGGAAATATTAATTGATGTTGTTGGTTGTTAAGAATATGTTTTAATGCTATGATGTGCTGCTGTGTTTGATTAACTTTAAAGTAAATTGAATGTGTTGCTATGTATGAACATGTGGTGGTGGGTGTTTAATAGATATTAGGTTTTGATCATGCTTTTACTTGGAGATGGATTGTTTTGCTAATGTTTGATGTTACTTGTTTGATGCTTGGATTCGTTAGATATAAGTTGTGATTTCGTTGTTGTTCAAGGATGTATTGTTTTGATGTGTTGTTGATGTTGCTATTAAGAATGTTGCTGTAAGAACCTGTGTTGATAGTATGCTTCATAGATATTGAGTTTATATGCCAATGTTATGCTAGAAATATGAGGAATTGTATACATTCATATATGTTCATGCATCATAAATTATGACATTCATGCATCATGATTTCTAAATGAAATTGATAAGGGTTTGAGTTAGGTTAAAAGTTCACCACTCACTCCTGAGATGTTTAGAAGAAAGAAAACGCTATTACAGAGTAAGGACAATTTCAATCCCAGGAGGAAAAGTTTAACAAAATTTAAATATAAATAAAATAATTAAATGGAAAATAGAAATTGATTTAGAATGGACAAATTTTGTGAAGGAGTTTCACGAGTACGTTGTTTTCTAACTTTGTTTTTTCGTTTGGAATTTCCTGTTTGTGTAGGTCTCATATTTGAGCTTGAAAACTCAAATCCTTTGATTGTTTCTACATTACTGTTGTAGATTTAGTATTTGGGCAGGGTTTACACCAATTCTAGGCAGGAATTGGCAAGGGAATGAGAGTTTCTGTACGGTTTTTGTGCTGAAAAGCTTCTCTTAGTTAATCACTAGTCAGGTCCAGTCGACCGTAGTTTTGGCAGAGAACCTCTCTTTTCGAGATGGCTTGTGTCTAGTCGACCGCTTGTTGGGTCCAACCGACCGAGAAATTAGGATAGAGCCTCTCTGTGTTGAGATAGTTTGTAACTAGTCGATCGCTTGTTTTGTTCGGTAGATTAGGATACTGTCTAAGGGCTCCCATTCTTGGTTGTCTGCATCTATTCAACAGCGTTGGGGTTTCAGTCCACCACATGATGCTTCTCGGCAATTGTCACGGATATCCGCATGAGTATGGATGTTTGCGACCCCGTGATTGGTCTGTGGGGCATCCGCACTCGGGTCAGCCGTCCGTTGATATGGGCTTTTTAATCGTGGTAGACGTTTTTGGGCCAAATTTTGCCTCTCGGCGCTACATGCCTTGACGAACTTCATGACCATGGTTTCTTCCATTTTAGTTCAGGCTTATGTGTGGTCTTGGTTGATTGCAAGTTGAGTCGTCGACTACTTCTTAGTCTCGATTGATTGTTGCGGTGTCCCGTCGATCGTTGTTACATCTTGGATGGTTGATAGCATTTCTTGTCAAACGCTGCCAGGTCCCAGTTGACCGTCACCGAGCCTTGTTGACACTAGGTGGTCCCAATTCACCTTTGTTGTTGCGTCAACCATTGTTGGATCTTGGATGGCTGATGGCATGTCTTGTCGAATGCTGCGAGGTCCTGGTTGACCACACCGTGTCTTGTCGACACTAGGTGGTTCCAGTTGACCTTCTTCATGCTTTGTCAACTGCAACAATGTTTTTTACTTCTGCTTGCTTTCTGATTGAATCTAGTTGAGTTTTGTCAATTTCTGAATTGTTTGGGTCTAGCGTGTTGTATCTCATCGACCGTAGTCATGTCTCGTCGACTAGTGGGTCTTTCAAGTTAATTGTCGATGTGTCTGGTCAACCATTGTTTTGTCTTGGTTAACTGTGTGGTGTGGTTCATAGGGTTTGGGTTTAGTGATCTTCACTCAACTTCCTCAGCCATATCGTGTTTTCGGTTTGGTTTCAAATTCTCGTTTAGGACTCGTTTTTTGTCCTTAGTTTTGATTTAGGGTTTTGATGACAGTTTGGTTTTAGGTTCCGATGGTGTCTTTGGTTCTCATGTTCGCTTACAACGGCACATGCAACTGGTTGACTAGGCTTCTATCGTCATCGAGGAAGGAATTTTTATACTTTATGCACTGCATTGTATGATGGTTTTCAAACTATTATTTTTTGGGTTGCCATATATGAAAATCTGACGGGGACTATTCGACAACACTTTTGTTTTTACATATATGTATGTATATTTTTTCATGTTTAAATTATCGTACATGGTATTTAATTTTATTGTGTTATCTGTATACTTGGGAGAATGAATTCTCTTGATGCTTTGGATGGTATTGGCACTAAAACATCACGAGATTATCCTCATGCATCTTTTGTTGTGTGAAGATTATTTGTGTGCACATTTGAAATGGGTAATAGGACATTGATGACATGTCCTTGTGATGTGCCATGGATTACCTCTATTCACAATCAAGCACGGAGATTCTCTAATGATATTTATTGTGTTTATTTTGAAGAGATTCAAAGGAGAAAAATAATGAATTACATTCATCTAATATTCAAATATATTTTAAAGACATTCAAGATCAAGCACTAGTTTAGAGGTAGTGTTGGACAATCCCAAATTGCCGACAATCTGACCATTGAGCAGTATTTGGATTATTTGGATATTTTAAAAATCTTTATACCAAAAAGCATTCTTCATAACAATTGTAGTTGACATCTCAAGCTTTGCAGAATGTGGTGTTTTGTTAAAATTGGACTTTGTTTTCTGTGCCAAAAGATCTCCAAACAAATAGCTATGTTTCTGTTTAAGAGGCCCGATTTCAATTACTCAAATTAGAATCCCAAATCAATGTGAAGAATAACCTATTATGTGGCATAATGAATTATTACAAGATCTTAATCAAAAGAACTTTCAAATTATTATTTGGTTTATTATTTTTCAGATTCAAAGATTCAAGATGAAAGCACACCTAATGAAGTGGATCAAGATATGCCAAAACATGTGCTTACTTGGAAAATTGATGAGGAATCCACCAAAGAGGAAGAAGGGCCACGAATTTGAATTCATTCCAATGAGAGTGAAGTTCAAATTCATTCAAATCTTTAGTTAGTTTAAATTCAAGTTATTTTAAAGTTTTCTTAAGTAGTTTAAATTCAAGTTATTTTAAAGTTTTCCTCGGTAGTTTAAATTCAAGTTATTTTAAAGTTTTCATAGATATTTTAAATTTAAGTTATTTTAAATTTCAAATAGATAGATAATTATTAGTTAGGAATAACTGTAAGCCAATCCTATTCCTACTAGAATTTGTTTTATGGTGGGCTATTTATACCCCGCCAAGACTCAATGGAAAGTTAGTTTTTGATGAATTAAAAATCTCTTTTTTTAGCTGTGGCTATCCTCTCTTTCTTTTGGATTGTGGAAATCCTTTTGATTGAAACCCTAGAGTTCAAGTGTTGTGAGAATTACTTGAGCTTTTGATTTTTTGCATTCTTCTAGCCAATTTTGATTGGTGAACATGATCAAAGATTATAATCAAACTCTCTTTTCTTGTTGGTGAGAATTTCCTTTTTGATTGATCAAGGATGAGTTCTTTGGTGGAATAGAAAAATTGCAAATTTAGCAACTTTTCCCTAAGCCAACCAGTCGATCAACCATTCCAAACTAGTCATCCGCAAAACATCCAGAAGCAATAAAGTTTAGAAGCTGTGACTTTTCCAATCGACGGCTCATTAGCTACTGATTGTCCGCACAGATCCAAACATCCTTTAAAAGTTGTCTGTTTCCGCATCATTTGGTATTAGAGCTTCCATTTGCACATCACCTTGGGTTTCGAACCCCTAAAGTGGAATGGGTAATAATGCAGTGATTACGCGCTCCTTAGGTTTCAAATCTCTAAACCTAGCCAGGGTATTTAGTCACACATGTTGAATATTGTTAATCACTACATTTTACTCGCCTAGTACCTTTTCATTTGATAGGCGCTTGTGTTGTCGTGGAGCTATGCTAGCTAGTAACCCTTATCAATTTAGATCTAACGAGTAGCTAGTCATTGAGTAATCTATTGCCATGAATCTTATCCAATACTTGATTATTATGGATGGTGTCGCCAGCTAGTCTTTGAACTATGAGCACTTTTTTCCTTCAAACTCATGAGGTATTGCTATCAACGGATTGCCATCTTTCTATATTGTGTGCCAAAGTGGTTCTTGTATGACCCTCCTATTTCACTAAGGCATTTTTTGAATGAAAAATGATGCACGCTTCTTTTGGAATATAGTTGTCTGTGTATACAACACGTTTTGATAAAAGCCTCATTAGTGGCTCTTGAAGCTTGATTTAAATTAAATTATTAAGAGATTTTTAAACTAACTTGAAAATCTATGTACGATAATAAGAAACATTAAATCATGGTTTTCTAAAAGAAAGGTAAAACCAGTTTTCTTATACATTGCATACAATATAGATTCTCTTACTGAGTTAGTCACTCAACCCAATGACCCCCTCCTTCCTAGGTTTGATTGTCTATTGCAGGTGTCTGTGTTTTAAAGTGAGGGTTTTACTTTTTCCTAGTCGTAAAATTTATTTTATGGTGTTGAATGGTTTCATTTTCTGCACAATATTTTTTTCTCCTTTTTGTTGTTATTACGTTATCTTTAACTCTTGTTGATCACTCTATGAACTGTTGCCCATTTGTTTTAAGTTTTGGGCTTAAATTTATGCTAAGACTTTCATTGGCATCCTAGCCTTGGGTTTGACGGTCAGGTCCTCTCAGAGGATTGAGTCGTCTGACTCGACATTTTTGTTAGGCCCGCCTTCGAGTCATGACATGAGTAATTAGAATAAAAATGCAAATAAACAAATGCAAGGTTCATATTATACAAATATGTCTCGGATTCGATTTTTCCTTTTATGTGAAATTTACTACAATTGTTGTAGAATGCTGCAACACACAATTGAATGGCTTAGAATTACTCTTTTTTTTTTAAGACTCCGTCGAGTTGCTTGATAATTTTCCTTAATAGTTTCTTCCAAACTTCAATTATCTCAGAAAATTTTACTAACACTATTCTAACATGTTATGTGATTCAAAACAAAACAACGTGTAAATGTTATTCTCACATAATTCAATATCGGTCTTAAATTCCTAATTACTGATAAGTATACTAGGAAAGTGATATTTATTCATATGCATCGACTATAAATAAAATAATCATTAAATTATATTAAATTATTGAACTTTATTCATGCATCAAACTTTAACAAATTAACAAAGTTCACATAATTAGATACTCTCTCCTCATAACCAATAGAAAATTAGCTCATAACAATAGCAAAAATTATCATAATAATTCTGAAATTTATCATAATAAAAAGCAAAAAAAATGAAAATTCTTCTCTATTATTGCGATGTTGTTCAATGTCACAAGAACGTCTGTATCTAGAACAGTTGCTTCAAAGAATAAGAGTTGATGTCTATTAGAGTTCGGTGTGACCCAAATTCTATTCAGTCGACCCGATAAACCCACATTGTAGATCTCATTTTGGGTTTTGTTTTCTCTATAAA
This sequence comes from Begonia loranthoides, assembly GCA_022433065.1. NCBI lineage: Eukaryota > Viridiplantae > Streptophyta > Magnoliopsida > Cucurbitales > Begoniaceae > Begonia > Begonia loranthoides. The sequence goes on from CM039484.1 coordinate 28,844,154, forward strand.
TTCATGTAAGCTAGAGTCACAACTTGCAGTTATATTTCAATCTTTATAGTAGATTTATTCCTCTGCCTGTGGTTTTTTTTCGAAAGGATTTTTTCACGTAAATCTAGTGTCGCACCTCATATTTTCTTTTTCTAATTATCATTCGATCTCTAACAAGTGGTATCATAGCTTTGGTTTCGAGAGTTCATGTTCCAAGATTCTCTCTGGTTGTTCTGCATCCAACAAGGTTTGTGTAATTTTTTCAAAAAATTGCAATTTTTGGAAAAAAAAAATGAGAAAAAAATGGAAAATTGTTCCCCCTATGTAACGTCTCCTAGAGTTAAACCTTTTTTTTTAAAACACAATAACTATGTCATCGAAGAAAATTGGATCCTTTAGAAACTCATACGAAAAAAAATATTTATGGAAATCTCTTTTTAAATCAGAACTTAGTAAACTCAACCCTTATTAATTATTTTTCATATTCCTTTAAAAACCATGTAGTGGAAGTCTTTAAGAAATTCATTTAGAAACTAAACGTAGTAAATCCCATCTTTAAAATAACCAAAAGCATTTATAAAACATTTTCTTTTAAATCTAACAGAAAAAAAACATAAATATTAACAAAGAGTTTACATTATCAAAATTCATATTTCCTTTAATCCTCACTCATGGATCAACTTCGCTTTGACAACGTTTTAGATTCACCTATCAGAGTTCCTCTTCAACTGCACTATTAAATGATCCTTTCATTATGTTTCTTAATCTCCATTATTACCTACATCACAAAGTTCACCTATAAGCCTAACACTCAGCAAGAGAAGTATAACATAAAGCGTGTAACATACAAAATGCAATATATGACATGACTATGAGATGCAGCATGTAAAAACAGTCTTTCTTCCAGTCATTAGTCTTTCTGTTCTTTTTCTTTCACTTTAAAGTCTAATCGTTTGGGACATCAGTCTAAGAGAGAGCGACATCATTTGGTTCACCTCATGCAGGACAGCCAACTCAAACCCCGCCCATAACGAATCTTTACGTTTATTCAGTTCATCTTTTATTTCTTTATTATCTTTCTTAATGAAAATATTTTTCATGAATGCATGTACATACCCGTAACATAATAATAGTCTAATATGCATGAACATATTCGTAACATAATGAAGATATCAATAACAAGTCATCGATTTATAGCCAGTAGGCATCATGAACAACTATAAAGATATCAACATCAAATAGTAAATATATCCTCGATCCACAGCCAATAGGCATCATAGACAACATAACCCTCACTTATAGTAAACGAATCCTTTATCAACAACTCATATGCATCAAAGACATAATAATATAACATCTCCAAATTTATTATCTTTCTATCTCAATGTTACATATTCCTAAGAAGAATAATAGAAAACATCTAGCATGCATCAAATCTTTGAACAATAGTCATAGGCATCACAGAAACATCACAGTAACCATATCCTCAAGACTTACAAGTATAGCATCATATATTATCATCAACAGAACCACCTAGCAACTATAACAGGATCCTCAAACTTCATCATTCGGTAAATATAAACAGTGCATCCACAGTGTACTAACAGTTCCCACTAACAACATATAAACTAGAACTAAGCTTAGCGTCTATCTTCCAGCATCAGAAATACAAAACATCCTCGACTCATGAACATAAAATAAAACAGTAAGTAAAGCAGTATTTCCTCAAGAATCCATCAGTAAAACAGTAAGCAGTGAACAATCAAAGTACCACATATCCTCAAACAATAACCCGAAGGCATCATGGACAGTAAAATCATCAAACATACAATCCCTAACATCTTTGTGATGTAGGCCAAAGGCCAAGCACAATCAACACCACTTACTTAGATATCCTTCACCGAAGTCCTGCCTACCCAACAATTCCATGCACTGCCTATTCCAAATTCATCTTACGCTATTCTTCCTTTTAAACAAACAAAGAGTTGATTATTAAAGAATAATCATAACCATCACATACTGCACATCATAATATCAAAGCTAATGATGGAGAGTCTACCTTATGAGTCCTAGAGGAAATCAACCCGAGAGAGAAGTTCTCACATCTTGCAGCTTCTAGGTTAACCAAGGTTTCAGTGCATCTTAATCTATTTAAAGACCCATCAACAAAGAACCATGAGGGAGGGTAATCCCATGAAAATCACATCTTATTCAATTGTTTCCTAAACTATCCAATGATCAACTCATAGCCCGCATGAACTCTAGAAACTAATCTATTTAAAACTACCTGAGATACAATGGACACAAAGCCAACCACAAGAGACATCCGTGGAAGCCCGTTCGTCCAATGGCCAACTGCCACGTCAGCTAGAAATTCATATCCATGATCGCTAAAGCTATCATGGACGACTACACTACCACGGAAGTGTTGGCTCCCGCATGAACTCCAATCCAAAGGCTCACTGACTGCCACATGTTCTAATCTATCGGTAAAAGTCGTTCGCGGACACTAACGCTCTCACAGACCGTCAACTTATTAAACCATTTGCGGACACCAATCCATCCATGGAAACGAATGCTTCCACTAACACGTAGCTAACCGAGACATTACTAATACAAACAATGGCATCCAACTTAAATTCTCTCTCTGCCCAATCATCCAACGGCTTACATGCCACCCGCTAAACCTAATCGAATGACCCGTCAATCCTCCTAAAATCTAATGGCCCTCATTCTTCCCACTAATCTGATCTACGGTCCAAAACACTCCCACACTCAAATGCATTAACACTCCAGCAGAAGCATCTTTTACTTAATTCGATGATTCACACCTCTTCCGCTTAACCGATCCTACAACCTAATGTTCATCCACATAAAACACTTCTGCGAGGAATCTTTTCTTCTTTCTGATCAATCCCGGCCATCCTCAACTCTCATTTGATGGCTCCCATTGCATCTGATCCTTCTACGCTATATTTCCTTAATTTCCAAAATTAGACCATTGAACTAACACTTAAAATTTTCTCCCTTTACCATGGATTACCATTATTTCTTTAATAATTCTAGTATATTTAGTTTGTCATTCATCTTGTTTATGAAGATTTGTTCTTCTATGCTGTTCAACCGCCATCGAAAAATGTTGTCATGTCCATCGTGATTTTGAGTTTTTCAGAGGCATTGTACATCTAAGCAACAGATTTGTCATCGAAGACTATATATTCATTGTCAATCACCATAGATTTGCATTGTTATTCTCCATTTTTGCTATCAAGACATTTCGATTGAAATAACCACAAGAGTGTCCTCTGTAAAGTTTGATTTTTTGTCAGAGATAAAAATTGTTAAAAGTCCTTGAGATTTTTGGAAGATTTTTTGGAGATTAAGTTTGAAGATTTATGGTAGATCTAGAATCATAGGAATGGCTCAATCTTGGAGACTATTTTTGGTTGAAATTCAAATCATATTTGAATTTTATGATATCTGCAATTATTCTGGTGATTAGATTTGATTTGATTTTTGGGGATGATTTGTTATGACAAAAATATCTTAATATTTTGGTATATCTTTTAGAATCTTGTGATATCCAAGATTTTTTGCTTCAATTTTTAGGGTGAATATTTTATTTTATTGAAGCTAGTGATTTTTTGGATAAAATATTTTGTTAAAAATTATGTTTTTGGGAAGATGAGATATTTGAAGTAGATCTTCCACTTTTGGATCGAGATTCAATATTTTATTATGGTAAGATAATGATAGTGGAATTTTAAAAGATTTTGAATGAGAAATTTGATATGGTAGGTCAAAAGGCAAGATATACTCGCATAGATTTGGATGATACTTTATGGGATTTGAAGATGTTATCATCGTGGTTTAAGTATTTCTCAAACTTGGTCAGCATCAGTTGCTGAATTTACTCTTGAAAACTTTTATATTGGTGATCTGTATATTTTTTTGAGATGGGCAAGCGGGCTCTCATTACAAATCTTATTTAAAGGTGTGGAAGAGAAAATTTTGAAGATTTAAAATTAATTCTTTACTGCGGAATTCGTTTCAAGATGGAGATTGTCAGAATTCAGGGTTTTGAATTCGTTTTGTTGGGCCGAGTGACGAGCACGGGCTATGGATCTCTTTCATAGAATTCATGTCAATGTGGAGATTGTTAGAGTTTGGTGTGACCTGAATTCTATTGGGCTGGGCTGGTGGGCCAGCATTGTAAATCTTATTTAAGGTTTTATTTTCTCTATAAATTCATGTAAGCTAGAGTCGCAAAACTCGCGGTTGTATTTTGATCTTCACAGTAGATTTATTCCTTTGTTCATGATTTTTTTCTAAAAGGGTTTTTCCACGTAAATATGGTGTTCTACATCGTATTTTCTTTTTTCAATTATTGTTCGATCTCTAACAATGTCCAAAAGCCTTTGTGATTACGTCAACGATTTTCCTCTACTATCATAGTAGGAAAACTCATCTCCGTTCTCTATAGAATTCTATCCTGGATGGTTTTGTTTTTCTCCTTTTTTCTGCTACCCGAATTCTCTCAGTTCGTGTTTGAATTTGGAATTTTCCTCCTTGAGTTTTCCTTCTGGAATTTTCTCCTTTTAAAACCAGCAAGCTCTCCACTATTTTAGCAATATATTTTCTTCATTATCTACTTTTGAAAATTAAAACAACTTCTCTCTCATCTAACCAAAGTTTAAAATCAAATCTGATCCAATTTTCTCTCACTCTATAATTTTTTTTTCCTGAAAATATGAGTGATTCTATTTTTTGCTATGATTTTATTCTATATTTCCAGTTGATTTTTAATTGTTCTTCCTGAAAATAAAAGAATATTATCCTTCCATAAAAATCTCACAAATTTTTTCTTTCCTCCTTAAAATCTTCTTTTGTCATGATTTTCCCATTTAAATTTGATGATTAAGCTTTACATAAATCAATATGTGATTTCTACAAGGTAAAACAAAATAATTATGCATATTTCTCACAAAATTTTACTATAAAAATAATGAAAATTGATTTTTACAAAAAAAAAACATAAAGTTGTGATATTTTGCAACAAAATATCAATTTTTCTTTATTTAATCACTAATTTCCCCACAATATTTATATAAAATAAAACCATGTAGTAACTTTTTTTCAAGAGTTATCACGCCTCTAATCTTCAATCATTGCTTGTCCTTGGAGGATGCTAAACAAAACCATTTAAAGAAATGATAAAACTCATGCTACAAACATTAAAAATCTAAAAAAAAGTTCTTAGGATTTCTTTTAATTCATAATCAATGAAAATTCTAACATTCCTAAATATTCAAATCAATATTTTGTAGGATTATTCTCCAAACAATTTTTACCCCAAATTATATATGTATATGTTATACACTAAAAATTTCTCCAACTACCAAAGTTCAATTAAATCATGCTCAAGTTAATGCTTTATATATTAGTTGTATGAATTCTCTCTACTTACTCAAAGAAATTAGAAAATGAGGAGGATTCAATAATTAATTCATTATTATAAGTATTTGGGATTTTGTTTTTTAAATTTCTTTGTTGACTTCTCTTTAAGTCTCACTATCTTTTGACGCAATTAACCACATTGACAATGAAGACCTCTAGTTACTCAGTAGTGTGACTATTAAGAGATAATATATTCATATAATGTTTAAGAGAATTATATAAAGGAGTATAGTCGACAATGTTGCGATTGAGTTCCTCCCTAAGTCTCTCTAATTAAATTCTACCCATCGAGTATCAAAAAGATTCACTCAAACTTGAAAGTGGATTAGAGAATCACAAACTTTATTTATTTATTTTTTTAAATAATAATTCCCTCAAACTTATTTTATTCCATATGAATCCTTGATGTCTAATTTACTCTTGTTTATATTGATTGTTCATATTTCCAAATATAAAACTACAAATTGTAACAATCTAATATTCTTTAGGTTTTTCGGAAAAATCTTAATATCTAATTTTTGTGGAAAGAGAAATTATCATAAGTAGAATATTTCTAAATCATATCTATTGAATACAAGTGTTGAAATTTTCAAAGATTAAAAATTGTAAGTAATTTGAATCATCATAAAATTTTACATTGAAAATTCAATGTTGTAGCAAGTAAGATTTTTTTTTTAATAATGCAATGCTATCATTAATAAGGATATTTCAAAAGTTTTCAGGGAAAGAGTGACAAAAAGCCAAGTCATAGAAATCCATATAAATTCAAAATATTATAACATTAACTAAACCCTTTATACGTGGTCGAAGACCCACGATAGCACAAAACAAATTCACTAAGACCAAAGTGAAAAATTTACTCAATAAAATATAATCTAAAAATTTGGAGATTTTATAGGTCCTTGAGTGACCATGTTTTTTCATGGTTCCTTGTTTATAACTTGTGAAAAATTATGTAGGCTTATTTTATTATAGTTTATTAGATATCTAGCAATGTTTGATGATTGCCTTATCAGTGGCTCATGGAGCCTATTTTGATAGCAAATGATGTTTTAAATGATTATAAACTCATGCACTATTATGAGTACGAGCACGAGCATGAGTTTGATACTACATTTTTGATTCATCATGGTTTTGATGTGAAAAGATAAAACTAGTTTTACACGTATTACATTTAGTATAAACTGCCTACTGAGTTAGTCACTCACCTCAATGACCCTCTCTTTCTCAGGTTTTGATTGTGGTGATCAAGTATAGTGTTTGACGTGTGGTTACTTTGGGTTTAGTTGTCTTTGGTGAGAATTTATTTCTTTTTATTAGTTTATAAAATCCGTCCTATTGTGTTGAATGGTTTCATTTCCTACACTATTTTTCTCTCAGTTTATTATTATGATATTTATATCTTTTGTTGTTCACTTTGTGGTCCTTGACCCATTTCTTTGGTTTTGAGCTTTATTTCATGCTAAGTTTACCACTAACATTCTAGTCTTGAGCTGAGCAATTGAATCCTTTCTGAGAATCAGGTCGTTCAACCCAATGTTTTTGTTAGACTCACCTCTGGGTCATGACAACAAGCCTATTCTTGAGATAGTTGCTCATGCTGGTAAGAAGCGCAACAGTCATCCAGGTAGGAATTTTATACTGTTTTGCATTGCATCATGGTTTTCAAAACAGATATTTTGTGAGTTATCACATATTAAAACCCGATTGGCCCTGTTCAACAACATGTTTTATATTATATGTACCCCGATTTTACACATTTAGTTTACGTGTACATGATATTTCTATGCATTCATTATATGCTCATGGGTGGATGAATCCTCTTGTTGTTTTGGACGGTCTCAGTGTCAAAACAACATAAGGTTATCCTTGCACGCCTTCTACTAGGTGAAGGTGTTTTGTTTCTTATGGCGAGAAATTGGGTAAAAGGGTGTTGATTCGCACCTTGGATTTCGAATCCTTAAACCTGATCAGGTATGTGTGTTTATGATTGTTTCAAAATGATGTTGTTGGATCTTTGGATCTTCATCATATTTCTTTCAGACTCATGTGACTGGCTGGATCTTCGGATCGCCATAATTCTTACGTGCCTTGTGGGCAAGTGTGTCGGGGTTCCTTGAGTGACCTTCTCTTTTCACTAGGGCTAATTTTTTGAAAGGTAATTATCAATATTAACCTTGAAGTATGAGAGTTTTTTTAACTGACACCTTGAATTTGTATTTGTTTAATGTAACACCTCAAAGTTTGAGGCGTTAGCAACAAACACCCTCACGATTAGGGGGTCCGCTAATTGGCAGATATTATCTACGAAAATTATCATTTCTGTTGTGGAAGATACCTTTTACACAATGGAAGACACGTTTCTGTGTGGAAAATGATCTCTCCGCAGCAGATACTTGTCTTCCACTGTGAAAAGAAAATCATTGAAATAGAACTTACTTTTTGTAGCGGAAGACAAGTATCCACTGTGGAATTAGTGGAAATTACCTTTTCTGTAGTGGAAGACAAGTGTGCTACAGAAATGGTGGAAATTACCCTTTGCACAGTGGAAGACATGTTTCTGCTGCGAAAAATACCACTTATGCAGCAGATACTTTCCTTCCATTGTGGGTAGAAATTACCATTTTCGCTGCAAAAAGTACCATTTCCACATCGGATACTTACCTTCCACTGCAAAAAGAAAGTTCTTGGAATAGAACTTACTTTCTACAACAGAAGTCACATTTCTGCTGAGGAAAATACCATTTCTACAGCATTGGTACTAGCCATTTAACAGACCTCCTAACGGTGAGGGTGTGCGTTGCTAACACTTCAAATTTTGAGGTGTTAGATAACAAAAAGAAAAGTTAAATGTGTCAGTTAAAAAGACTTTCATACTTTAAGATTAATATTGATAATTACCCTTTTTTGAAAGTAAAGCTGGTGGGGCCTATTTTACTATAGTTGTCTATCTATACAACAATATTTTGAAAATTGTCTCATGGTTGGCTCTTGAAACACTCTTGTTAAAATGCTAGATTTTTTCAAAGATTTTGTAAATTCATGCATGACCCATTAAAACATCATAGTTTTTGGGCAATATATAAAAACTCATTTTCTCATGCATTGCACATAGTATAATTTTCCTACTGAGTTAGTCACTCACCCCAAACGATCCATCCCCAAGTAAGAGTTGAGGCGGTCAAGAGTAGCAGCTGAAGAGAAGACCCTTTCAATCTTCAAAGGTTTCAATCTTCTCTTTAGTTTTTTAGATTTTTGCATAGTACTTCTTCTTGCAAAAATTGATAGTAATCATCACATGTACCTTGGCCCATCTCATATGAGCTATGACTTTAAATTTAAAATAAGTCTTCCATTGTCAATCAAGCTTTGGGCTGGAGGATTGGGTCCTCTCTAAGGATCGGGTCATTTGACCTAACATTTCTATTAAGTCCGCCTCCAGGTTGTGGCAGGTTCCCTTTGGGTTGCAAATCTCAAGTGCTCTAGAGGTATATTTTTTTTTCATGTAGACACTTACCGGAAACATTGACCAATATGGTAGAATTACATGGTTGTGTGCAATTTTACATATGATGGTGTTTGATCATACATATTGGCTTTCACATATATGTTAATATGATACATGTTAATAACAACACTAATGAAATAAAATAGAACATTGCATTGATTCATTTATCATTGCATAGTTATGAAAACATGTTCATTGTGTGATGATCATATTGCATATTCATATGTGCATTGTAAGGGTCCTACATATATAGGACTAGAGGAAAGAGTAATGGTTATGTGAAAATTGGAGTACAGGGATATCTAGACAATGATTCATAATATCATGTGTCTAGACATACTCATTTATGCATCGTGAAAGTCTTTCATATAGAGGATTATGATAGAGATATGATTGAGATTAGACATTAATTAGAAATGTCTAGATAGTTTGGAGTTAGACATACATTAGAAATGTCTACATAGTGTTGATTGTAAATAAACCATAAAAAAGTATGAGATTGATGACATAAATAATCATGTTAAATATAAGAATCATTAATATATGGAGTAAAATTGTTCATAAAGTGATTGTGCTTAAAAACATATAGCACATGATATTTTTGATTGAGGTATTAAATATAGATACACATGTGAGATTAAGTTGTGTATGAAGAGTAATTGCACATAAGAATTGATAAAGATACACTATAATTACCAAAATCATATGTCTAATCATTCATATGTATGTAATAAACACTTCTTACATAAAGAGGTGAAATATATAAATGAGATATTAATAATAAATATCTAAAGTATTAAATATCACATATATCATGGGATGTGTGATATTGAGAATTGATTATAAACTAAAAATTGAAGTTTGGGTTGCAAGAGCTAATCATATAGGGCGTTAATACATGATTAGACGCGATATTTGTTTAGTTTATGAGATCATTAGATTAAGATTCTTACTGAGATTAAAAAACTCATTCGTTGTTCCTTCAATTTTTCAGGAACATGTGGCAATAGCTCTAAAACAAAAAAGTTAAGATTTATTGAACTAAAGAGTTTGCACAACGTAGGCCTAGAAGAAAATTTTGGGTTTGATCTTTTATTGTATTCAGTTAGTCTGACCCATGTCTTTAAAATAAATTTAAATAAATTTTTGTAAATAAATAATATTACGACTTTATTGTTAGGGTTGAATTTTATATTTATATGGCCCAATTACGCAAATGTAATGAAAAATTGTGAGCTTTCGCTAATGTGCACATTCTCCGAGTGAAGAATCCTATTCATTGCCCCGATTCTCGAGGGAAACAAAGGCAAGGTCGTGACATAATCTGACTCAACATAGGTCGCCTAGTACGATTGACTTGTCTAAAATGAGGGGGTTGTGTCCTTAAAATTTTCCGAGAGCAACACATTTTTTAAAATCTCTTGAAGAAGTCAACCTGATTGACTAGTCAGAATTGAGGTCACCTTTAAAACCTCCTAAGAGCATCCAGTTTCTAAAATATGCTGAAGAGGTCGACTTAGGAGAAGAGAATGTGTGGTCAACTAGGGCAATAGACCTAAAGTTACTGATGGTTGACTTGACAAGCTCAAAAATCTCACAACGGTCATAAATGGTGGTCGATTGAGGCTCCAAAATTTTGATACGTCTATAAATAGAAGCAACCTCTGTTGTACTTTGAGAGTATATTTCTTGAAAGAGTTAAACTATTGTATTTGACATTTTTCCACTTACTCATTTTTTGTGAAAACGAAAAGGATGACGCTCTTGAAGAGTTAAAAAATGTTCAATTGGCACTTGTAAGTTCAATCAAGAAGACTGATCACGCCCTAGAATAGTTGTAAATGTTCAATTGACAATTGCAAATTCAATCAAGGAAAAAAGTGACATCTTGGAATAGTTGTAAATATTTGATTAACACCTGAAAACTTAATCACTTATAATCGAAAGGGTTATAGAGAAAATGATCTTTAATGTGGAGTTTTGAAGGGCAGATGAAAATAGTTTAGCCAAACTACATTAACAAATTTATTTACACTCTTTTACTTTTCTCTCTTTACTATTTTATTTAAGTTGTATATAAATTTTAATTTATCTAATTAATAGAGAAAATATATAATATGAGATATGAAACAAATAGAAATTTTATTCACTCATTCACTTCACCTCTTAAATTAATTAGATCGCACAATATTGTAGTAGATTATTTATAACTTAATTAAATGGGATAAGACAAACTATATATTTTAATATTATTTTTTAATTTAGATGTTAAGTTGACGTATATTTATTTATGGATATTAAATAATAGGAAAAATGACAAATCAACCCTCGCACTTTGTATTCAATGACAAGTCAATCACTAAACTATTTTTGCTAACAATTTAATCACTAAACTTTGAGAAATCGACACCGCGAACATCGCCGTAAACTTATGAAAATTGCAGTGAAAAAGAACAAAAACCAATAAAAAAAACACAAAGAAGTCGTGATTTTAGAAGAGATTTTCAGTGGAAAAGAGTTAATATCCATGGAGAATGGATTTAGAAAATTTTTTATTTTGTAAAAGAATGAATTTAGAAGATTTTGGGTTTTGTAATTTAGAAGATTTTGTAAAACAATGTTAATATTTTAGTTTTCAGATGATTCATAATTGTTTTACAGTCCATGAAAGAATTACAATATGTCTGTGCTGTCTATATTTTTCTACGAATAAAACAATGATTTTTTTTTATTTGCAGATGATTCTCCTCGGATTGACTATAATCTGCCGTATATTGACTATGATCTATAGCAGATTGACTAAAGATTCTCCGCCGATCAATGATGATCCTTTGCAGATCGATGACGTTCTTGAGTTATATTCAAATATTCACGATCCGTTGTGAATCGACGACACTATTTAATAAAAAATGTAACAATAATGCTTATCCCATTAATTTTTTATAATTTAATAATTAATTTTTTAATAAAAATAATTTAGTGATTAATTTATATTTGATAATGATAATTGATTTATCATTTTTTCTAAATAAAATATTAATTTAGTGTTCATAATTTTATAACAATAATCATATAAATGAATAAATATATTATGACATAAAATTATATATAGCATAAATAAATGTGAGGCAGCGCGTGATGTCAGGCGCCGGCAGAAGAGTATCCTCGGGAATTGCAATTTGGGTTCCTTAATAAATTCGCGTTGCAGGCGAAGATGACGTTTGGTTGGATAAGACCGCGATATGATATCATTATATCTTTGACTTTTCCTTATTTCTTGGTATTTGCACCCCAACCCCTCAAGGATCAGGTACCAAATACGAATGCTTTTTGTCCTAAAATCAAAACTACAAGAGGTCACCGTTGTAAATTCCAGAAATAAAGGTACTAATCACAGAAATTAGTCAATTCGTTTGGGCTTCAGAGCAAAAAAGACAAGAGTTTCAAGGAGGATTAAGGCGGGAGAGTAATCAAATTCTGGTGGCTCAATCAAACCTTAATTTCGTGATTAACCAACAAGAGAGACTTCATTACAGAGGAAGGAAGATAAGAGACGGAGCTTTTGCAGTAATGGAGTGTGAATTCCTCCAGACGAGCTGAAAGGAGTTGTGGATGGACTGCTGATCTTTTGTTCTTCTTCTTTCCTCCTCCTTTTTCATTTAATTATGGCGGATCTGTACGGAACTTCTCCTTCTTCCACAACTGGTCTTTCCTCCGGCTCTGAAGATTTTTCTTCCTTTTTAAACCAGCATTTCAGTAATTCGTCGTCTCTCTACTCTTATGCTTCGTCTCCTTGCATGTCGTTGAAGGGCAAGTATTCGCGATTGCTTGATGCTCAGTCAGTAGGGCAGCAACTGCCCTCGTTCTCGCAGAAACAGGAGACTACCTCCGCTCCAGGATCTTCGAGCCTGGCGGTTTCCGCATCTGGTTTGAATTTTTCGGATCCTGGAAGTTTCTTCTCGGATGACATCAAAGGAAGAGCAGAAAACGCGTTTTCTTTTGCTAGAGCTGAAGATTGTGACGCCCATGCGTCCTTGAAGAAAGGGAGGTTTTCACCTGAAATTGATCTCGGCGATTTCAGTTGTGACAGCGAGGTAAATTTTGGAAACTGACTGGGGATTTTTTTTTAATTCTCCCTGATTGCGAAGAGGAATCTACCTAACCATGTATCAACAAATATAATTTATGTCAATTTTTAGTATCCTGGATTTCAAGGAATTCAGATCAAGATGGTGCACTATTTTAAAAATCTAGTTCTTCTCTTCTCTTCTCTTGGTTTACTCAGTAATGAAACAGATGGCTTGATTTGCGTGCTTTGTTTTTCTTATTGGAGTGTTTTTGGTTAACGCAGAACGGTGCTGAGGTATCGAAACTTCCGTCAAATCCAATGGCGGCTAGGAGTTCATCCAAGCGAAGCAGAGCTGCAGAAGTTCATAATTTATCAGAGAAAGTAATAACTATCTGAGTTTCCAATATTTTCTTATAGATGTATTTATATAAATTCGATTTCCTATGCTTAAATTATAATGTTAATGGGTGGGCAGAGGAGGAGAAGAAGGATTAATGAAAAAATGAAAGCCCTGCAGAACCTAATTCCAAATTCTAATAAGGTACTTTTCTAAAGTCTTATTCCATTTGAAGTTGTGTATTAAAAATTCGATTTGGATTGCTTTTTGACAGACGGATAAGGCTTCCATGCTAGATGACGCAATTGAATATTTAAAGCAGCTTCAGCTTCAAGTACAAGTGAGCTTCTTTTTTAGAAACATATTGGCTGTTGAATGTTGGATATGATAATGATAGATTAGGCTTGAGGTCCACCACCTTTTCTGGTAGATCTATTGTTATCTCCATTTATTTCTAGTTAAGCAACATTGCATGGGTCTTATTGATCAATGAGACTGAAATAATCCCTAAATTTGTTCTTTCGCGATTAAAGAACAAAAGAAAATTTCTCGAGCACTAAAACCAGCTATTGTTGTCATCCTTGGAAATTTGTAAGTGCAGTGTTGGGAATAAGAATGCTTTACATGCAGAATCAAAGTCGAATGAGATTATGAAGTACACCTGATAACCAAATTTTCTTATTTGTGATTTTGATGTAAGATATGGATATCCAGAGCATGTTTAAGAACGCACAGAATTATGTCGATAGGTTGAAGCTCTGAATATGTTGCATTTCTCTTACTTAAATTTGAATGTTTGAAGTCTGCCTCCTGGCTTTCCAATTGCAGGACTTAAATTTCCCTTATATTATTCAAGAGAAACTGAAAAAAGCTTTTTTCGTGTGTCATTGACTTTGCAGATGTTATCTATGAGAAATGGATTTAGTCTGCATCCTTCATGCTTACCAGGAAGAGTACTGCAGCCTATGCAATTGCCTCAGTTGGGAATGAACTTTGATTCGGGAAATGCAAGTCCAACTTCCATCAGAGAGTTAGAAACTCTTTTTGCAAATAAAGATTGTCCAATACAGTCTAACTTCAGCCTTTCCAACAAATGTAGTCTCTCCGATCAGCCAGTTGCCATCTCTACTGAAGCAAACAATAGTACTCCAGATAACTCGTTTAGACTTGGACAACTTCAGGCATACTATGGACATTTTAATTTAACCCCTCATTCTGAGGTAGCTTTATCTTGATCAGTAATTGGCTCACTAAAGCTTTCAGTTTCTGAGATCAATACTAACTTCTTTTTTTGGCAATATGAAGGATGTCAGCAGGGATGCCACACCAAAACAACTGGATTGCTCTCAGACTGGAAAACACTCCAAAGAAAATGCTTTATAGCCAGGGTTTATTCAGTATATTACAATGGTCCGTATGGCCTGCTGATTGAAAGATCCTTTGTGAACTTACAATTTTTTTCTGTTCAAACACTACAAAATCTAAATGACCCCAACTGCTGAATTTCACACTTCAAAATATCCGCTATAACAGGTTGTACCAGTTATGGTATCCAAACTTTGGCACTTTGTGTAAAAATGTTTCAGTACTTTGACGTTATCATTATGAGATCATCATATTTTGATTATACAGATGCTTTGTTGGAATTTGACATTCTTTATTGGAATACATTGCATTGGCCCGAAAATCTTAAGTCTATGCTATTCTCTTTTGTTTGGTGGAGTTGTTTAGTTACTCAATTTCACAAACTTGAAGCAGGTAACAAAGTGAAGTAGCCCACTTTTATGGCAGTACATCTTATTATGGGCCATTCGACAAGAATGACCCAAAATCGGAGAATGGGAGGAGATACAATCTCATATTGTTTGGTTATTGTTGAGGTGAGTAATTCAATGAGTAATATCTCTCTAGACTAATACAAGATCTAGGTGGAACCTTATAAACAAGGTCATGAGGGATGTGTGAACTTTGGCTCAAAACTGATAATATCATATAAGTTGAATGAGTTTTTATTAGTGATATTAGGGCTAAGACTTGATTGGAAGTGTAGTTAATAGGAACATAAGGCCTAAAAGGGGTGATTGTGATGGTCTGTCTTCTTTTGACTAGAATAATCTAAAATGACGATAATCTAACCAATAGTAGGAGGGTGTACAATCACATCGCTTTAGTATGATTGATGTGAATAATTCATAAATTTTTCTCTACACTAAGTATGATATGTTTGTGGTAAAACTTAGATCATGCTGCCAAAATGAATAATATCACATTAGCAGGAAGAGTTTTTACTAGTAGAAACTGATGTAGCTTAAGTTTTGGCTGTGAAAATTTGAAGGCAGCCTGCCAAACACCACTCTTGAAGAATGTTACATGAAATCACTAGTTTACCTTAGATAACTCCTGCATCTCCAACAATATGTAGACTGATATGCTCTAAACACATAATGAATCCTTTTGATGATACTTCTTTTTATGGGACCTTGATAGATAGATAGATAGATAGATTGATTGATTGATTGATGCACCACAGTCTTTGAAGTAAAATAGGAAGCTTGACGATTATGCTTTTTAAATTAAGAAAGTGATAGTTTCTATACTTGCCACAAAACACTTTGGAAATACTCAACTATGGAAAGTCATAACTCGGTCAATATGGAAGTTTTACTTTCGATTTTTGGATAGCAACTCCTTCAATGAATAATAAACAACTCTTTCAAAAATAATACTAAAAATCGCCACAAATAAAGAAATATGCTCGATTGAACTAGATTGGCAGAAGATGTCAAGAAATCACAACTTTGGTCTTTGATATGGAAAGCTTCCACCAATATAATCATACTAATAGTTGAAAACCACTTTGTACGTTATTTCTCAAAGAACAAGAACACAGATGCTAATAAGAAAGATCACTCAACTAATAAAGCAATCTCAATATGATATCACACCACAAACTTTGGATGAACACACCAAAGGGTAGAAAAAAGAATCACTCCCAATTCAACAAAGTAAAACTTTTAATATTTAAATTCAGTTGTCTAAAAACAATCATGCACAGTAGCTTAAATAGTCACTCATAAACTATGAAATAGGAAATAACTAAAAAAGAAACGAAATAATACTACTAAATCGGCTACACATCCACACACACTTGGTCGATTACTATACTTAATAGTTACTAGGTTTTTGGCAACTTAACTTAAAGTAAATTACTTAAATTAACTCTTGATCTTTCTTCTCCAAGTCTTGATTGATTTTGGCAACTCTTCCTTGATCATGCTCGACCACTTGGGAAGATTTCCATAACACAACATATGTTGACTTTCCTTGATCTTCATACTCGGCCACTTGGGATAATTTCCACAACAAAACATGCATTGGTTTTTCTTGATCCCCATGAAATGGTGACTCCTCCACTTGGTTCTATATTGAGTTATCTTCTAAATAAGTAGAAAAAGTAGGTGTTGATGAGTCTTTGAGCCCTATCTCTTGTGATTAGACTTTGTGATCCATCATCCACTCCGGGTTTTTGAGGATTTGACCTCAAATCTTCTTCAAGTTTCGACTTCATATCATCTTCTTCATCACCAATGCAAGGAGATAAATCTTGTATGTTGCAAGTGGTCGAGTGTCTTCGAGATAGAGCATCGGCCACTACATTAGTGTTGTCTTTCTTGTACTTGATTAAATAAGGATATCTTTCCAAAAACTCAACCCATTTAGCATGTCTCTGATCGATGTGAATAATAAACTCCCTCGAAAGGAGGTAATGTTGTCAAACTTCATGTGCTTTTATAACCGAATAAAACTTATTGCCATATGTGGAGTAATTCAAGGTGGCTCCTTTCAACTTTTCACTAAAATAGGCTATTAGTTGTCATCTTGCATAAGTACAGCTCAAATTTCTACTCCAGACGCATCACACTCAACTTCAAAGATTTTGCTAAAATCGGGTAATGTAAGGACCGGGGCATTGCATAATTTTTCCTTAATCAATTCAAAACTTCTTTGGCATGCTTGATTCCATGAGAACTTTTTTTCTTTCTTTGTGCAATATGTTATCGTAACACCCCGTAGCGTTAAACTTTTTTTTATATACGTTTGCAGAAAACTGGCTCCTTTAGAAATTCATGCGATAAGAAAGTCTTTATAAAAAACGCTATTTGAAATAGGAGTTTGGTAAATCTCACATTTTATTAAATATATTTTCATACACTTTTAAAATTTGCATCGAAAGACTTTTTGAAATCTCACATAAAAATAATTGTAATAAAACTCATCTTTAAAATGACTAAAGCATTTATTAATATTTCCTTTTTACATTTAACTGAAATGAATATAAATCTTGACATGAATTTACATCCTTAAAATTAATCTTTCTTAAATTCTCACCCATGGTCAAATTTTCTTGAACAACGCTCTAGCTTCGTCTATGATAAGTCCCCTTCAACCGCACTATCAATAAGTTATTTTCGTTAAGCTCTTTAATCTCTTTTATTTTCTTACATCACAAGGTACATCTAATGAGTCTAATACTCAGTAAGGGAGAGTGACACTATTAAGTCCACTTTATGTGGGACAGTCAATTCAAACCCGCCCGTAACAATCCTTTATGTTTATTTAGTTAACACCATTAGGTCCACCTCATGCAGGACAGTCAACTTATTTCATATTTTAAATTATATTTCCTGAAAACATATGCATAAAATCATTTTCGTCACTTTCTTGAAAAATGTGATACATGAAATGTGCATGATACTTAATAACAATTTAAACATATCCTCAAGACTCACAAGTAAAACATCATATTCTATCCAACAGTTTATCATGCAATATGACACATCCTAGGAGTCCAAGAACATGAAAGCATAGATTATCAAACAACATGTCAAAATAATAAACAAATCCTCAACGTAAACCAATCTACATCACATTCAAAGCACCAATCTAATATAATCAACAAATCCTCGATCTACAGCCCTTTGACATCATAGATAGTGTAGAAATAAACGCATCCTCAAGGGTAACTGTCAACACCAAATTACCTAGCTACCATGAAAATCCTCACCTGAACATTGTATCTAATGATGAAGGATAAATAAATTTCAGGAACAGTAGCACTTACTTAATGGCAACTATAACCTAAACTTGTTTGTAGATAGTGAACACAGTATCTCAATCATTGATCTAACAAAGAAACACAACCAGAAACTAGCAATATGTGGAATATAATCTGTTCATAAGAATTTATCTTACGTTTGAATTAAAAAGGGCAGAGGTTACTTGATAGCATACACAAATTCACCCAACATTTATCTAAACGGTCCACTAAACCCATAATGTATACATATGACAGACTTCTTCCAACATCACATGGATAGATTTACAAGGGACTACATTCCTCATCCTATAACAAAGTTTCCTAATCTAAAGTTGGATGCAGTAAACAGTTCAACAACCTATACCAAATTCCAATCCATATTTACCAGAAACAATTGAACCTATCCGTTGCCAGAAAGCATAATTCATTTAGATTTAAACAGATTTCCAAATCCATCACAAAGACAGAAACTAATTTGTCCTTTTTCACATGTTTCCAACTTCCAATTGTCAACATAAGGACAATAAATCTAAAAGCATAAACATATTCAAATCCAACAACTATTTCCTAACTTCTAATCCTAGAGGCAGTGAACAGTTTAAAAATGCATACGGATTCTAAATCTTCAATTTAGAGGAAGTATTAAAAAATCATCAGCAGGTGAACATAAGTACTTAAACAACATAAATTTTCATACAGGTTTCTCAAATTTTTCGATTCAAGGCAGAAATGAACTCAGTTCATTCTATCCAACTTCAGACGTACCGTCCTATTGACATACACAAGGAAAACAATTTCTGTTTTTTCACCGATTCCTTAATTTTCCATAATCATACAGTAACAAATCAATTCATTCCGACAGATTGTAATTACACAGTGAAGATATGGCCAACAGATATACTCAATTCTATAACTCTGTTATGTAGGGCCCTAATGCCCAAGCAAAGCAATTACATTCCATACCTTGAAGCTCAATGTAGTTGGCGTCCCAAAAATAATCGGTCACTGAATTTCCTAACCAGAGGCAAAACAGAGGATTAGAGGATAACGAACATAAAGAATTAATTTTTGCGACAACATTCAACTTCCCCAACCAATTAACCTAGACTTGAGGTAAACTCTCACCTTCAATTTCCAGCAAAACGGCAGAGAGGAAATCGCCTGAGGAGACAATTTCTCCAACAATCGGCCGAGGGAACAAAATCAAGTGTCATGGTTAGGCCTTGGCCCGCAGAAGGTTGGAAGGGGACTTGCAGTACCACATTGGAAATAAGATGGTTATGGGACTAGTGTATAAGTGTGTACCCATCCTTGCCTATTGGATGCATTTTAGATCAAGGTTATGGGGCCTTAGTCCGAGAACAAACTCATGCCAGTCGAATGGGAGGCCCAAAGCAGACAATATCCAGCGACGAGGTAGTGCCCACTTGTAACGGTGGTATCAGAGCCAGCCAATGTCCGATTGTGGAATACCAATACTGGGAAATAGGGTCGTGCCCTAGGGGGGGTGGTCTGTCATGGTTAGGCCTTGGCCCGTAGAGGTTTGCAAGGGGACCTACAGTACCACATCGAAAATGGGATGGTTGTGGGACTAGTGTATAAATGTGTACCCATCCTTGCCTATTGGACGCATTTTCCATCAAGGTTATGTGGCCTTGGTCCGAGAACAAACCCGTGCGGGTCGAATGGGATGCCCAAAGCAGACAATATCCAGCGATGAGGTAGTGCCCACTTGTAACACCGAGGTACGTCGATTTCGACTCCACCACAACCCACTTCAAATAAGCGCCCGAATGTGGGTACCCCACAAGCTGGAAACCTCACAGATCCCCCATTCCCATCTCTGCGAGCTCGCGAACACCCATGGGAAGCCAATCTCCAACAAGCGCGAGGGACGAGATGGAGGCACACCACACCCGAACCGACGATGAAAACCGGTTTAAACCAACATTTCCATCTTTAAAAAAACTAGTTTCTTAATTCATTAAATCCTTTACTTAAATCATGCCCTTTATTACTTAAATCATCCCCTTTATTATTTAAATCATCCCCTTATTAAATTATAATATGCATATTACACTCATAAATTCTTATTAAATTATAATATGCATATTACACTCACAAATACTCTAAGTAAAATGCACCACATGTGACACCAAATATTCATTCCACTAAAATAACTCACTCTTTTGTTATTAACCTTAAATTTAATTCACTAACTTTACCTAAATAGAAATATACATCACTCTTTTAATTAATTCAAGAATAGAATGTAAAGTGTGACACAAAGATATTCATTCCAATAAAATTTGATCCTTACAACACGTCGCTAAAATAAAGAATGAAATGTCTAGATGTTACAGTTATGGGGGTTATTAAGGTGCTAAAATCTTGAATAAACCTCTTATAGAAAGATGCTAGGCCATGAAAATTCGTACCTTGATGATGCTCTTAGAGGTAGGCCATTCTCGAATGGCTTTGATCTTTGATTCATCCACTTCTATTCCATGCTTAGAGATAATGAAACAAAGGAAATAGATTCTTTCTTGTACAAAAGAACACTTCTTTTAAGTTTCATAGAATTTGGCTGATAGAAATACTTCAATAAGTTGTCTAAGGTACTCAACATGTATAGATAGATTTTCACTATAAATCAAGATATCATCGAAATAAACCACCACAAACCTTCTTAGAAAGTCTTTGAACATATGGTGCATGATCCGCATAAAAGTGCTTAGTGCATTTGACAATCCAAAAAGCATGACCATCCATTCATATAAACCATACTTGGTCTTGAAGGTCGTCTTCCATTCATTTTTCTCTCTCTTTCTAATTTGATGATAACTACTTTTTAAGTTGATTATTGAGAAAATAGAGGCCCACTCAATTCATCAAACATATCTTTAAGCCGAGGGATTGGAAACCTATACTTGTCATGACCCGCAGGCGGGCCGAACAGAACCGTTGGGTCAGGCGACCCAATTCTCGGAGAGAACCTGGTTACCCAACCCAATGCATGAATTTTTAGGAAACTCTTTACTCAGTGTGGTACCCAAAGCACACGAATCAAGAGATTTTCCCTAGAAAACACACTCTCCTACACTTAGGGCTTCCCTCAAGCTTAGAGTAGGATGAAAATCAAAGAGCGTGTTTAGAACCAAAACCGAAGAAACCATCGTGAAACGAGCAAGAATCACGATGAGCTGACAACACAATAAAGTCAAGAGAGAGTCATCCAAACAAGAACAAAGAGGATGACCTGATTGATCGATCAACAAACGAAACGATCACCAAAGAATTGACCCACACCTCCTGACAGAAAACAAGCAAGGTCGTTTATCCGGCCACAACGACTCACACAACAACAAACTGATGTGGAGTCTCCACAACACTCGAGATGTGACTTAACAAATTCCCCAACCGAAAACACGTATGGAATCGGAAAACAGAAAGACATCGATTGGACCTGGGTTTAGAGTGTCCATCAAAACGCTCTCCACGCCTGAGCAATACTCTAAACCGAGATCACAACTACGCAAAACTCTTTGGCTTACTGTTGTCCAAGCACTAAGCCCAACAAGAGAGAGAATGGATGAAATCATCGACATTGGAAGTAAACCAAGCAGAAAACAATTGACCATTCGCTACCCTTACCTTGAATCCAAGAAATGGCTGAGTGCAGCTTCTTGGTTTGAAAATGCTAAGTCGCTCGCGTCCAACAATCTCAAGCCGCAACTGTCGTCGACCGAGGGATTCGTCATTCACTTGCTTCTGGACATGGCCAGATAGACGACGTCGCCCAGCCTCGTCTTCACGAAGCACTCCTTATGAAACCCTCTCCCTCTCAGCCGAGGGAGTTCGCGATCTCCAGGAGAAAAAGAAGGACTTGAAGAAGGCAGACGATTTTGTCTTCTTCAAAGTTAAAATTTTCCTTTTTTAAAAAAATAAAATTATATATATATAAGATAAAATCTATATATTTTAAAAACCCAACTAAAATGCCATTTTAAAATTTTGATTCGTTTAAAACGTCGAACCAAAATAATTTCTTATTCAAAATGATTTAGTAAACATATTTTTGATTAAATTTCCTCCTCAGAAAAACTCAATTTGACCCAATTTGACAGGTCAATTTTCCACATTTGATCAAAAATTGGCGAAAATTTTACACGTGGCAAATTAAAATTATTTTAAAAATCTTGAATTTTACAATACTTGATAGTGATTTGATTAATAGCTCAGCTATCCACACACATCCTCATACTTTCATCCTTCTTTGGTACTGATAGTGATGGAACGACACATGGACTTAAAGATTATCTAATGAAACTCTTGTCTAATAGCTCGGTCACTTATTTGTGTAGTTCTTTGGCTTCCTTCGGATTTAGTCTATAAGAGGGTCTATTTGGAAGACTTGTGTCAGGTACTAAATCAATTTGGTGCTCAATACCCTTAATTGGTGGAAGCCCTTGAGGAAGATTTTTGGGGAACACATCTTGATACTCCTCTAAAAGAGCTAGAACCGACTCAGGCATCTCTCCCATCTCAACAAGCTTGTCACAGAACATCATCAATATTACCAAGTCTTTTTCTCTTTAAAACCCTTCGCAATTCCTTCTTTGACATAAACAAAGTAGTCTTCAACCTACTTTCTCTCAATGATTCATAATCTCTAACCACTTGTATTGGTTGGAGTGGAACTAGTTTGATCACCCTTCCCTTATCCTTGAATGAAAAGCAATTTGTATAACCATCATGCATAGTCTTCCTATCATATTGTCACGGTCTTCCAAAAAGTAAATGACTAGCACTCATTGGAACCACATCACATGGTACTTTATCCATAAAACTTCCCAATAGTAAACTCAACCGATGTTTGCTGACTAACCATGATGTCTTCTCGATCATTTAACCAACTTAACTTGTAAGGAGTCGAATGCAAGGTTGTCTCTACTTTTAAATTGCTCACTAGGTCTGACGATACCACATTAGCACAACTTCCTCCATCAATAATTAGAGAGCATATCTTGTCTTTGATTTTGCATCGGCTATGGAAGATATTTTCCCTTTGACAATTATCAACAATAGGCTTGTAGTAAGTGTCCTTCAAATAACCATAAGGAGAAGACCCTCTTGAGCATGAAGGGTCTCTACTTGTGCTTCCTCCTTGTGTGCCCCTTGTTCAACACTCTCATCTTCACTTTCAATTTCATTGGTTCCTTCTTGCAATACCATCACTTTCCTATTCGGACATTGATAAGCATAGTGTCCTAAACCAAGGCATTTGAAACACTTGATCTCCCTTGTCTTCAATTTTGATGATTCATTAGGTAATTTTTTTGTCATCACTTGGTTTAGTTGTAGCATTCTTCATGTTCAATCGTTTGTCTTCAAGTTTAGATGGCGGTTTGAGAGAGCTTGTAGTTCTTTGTGTGAATCGGCTAACCATCTCCTTTCCTTTCCTCTTCTTTTGTCTCTCCACTTTTAAACTCAACTTAATAACATCTTCCAACGTCTTATAAGGCTATAGTTCAACAATATCTCCCATATCATAATCGTGGCCTTGAATGAATCTTGCAAGAGTTTGGTCTTCTGGCTCTTCTAAGTCACACATTGTCTTTAAAGTTTCAAACTCGGCCAAATACTCCTCTATTGATGAAGATCTTTTCTTGAAGCTTTGCATTTGAATGAACAACTCATGTTTGTAATGACTTAGAATAAATCTCTTACTCATTAATGTCTTCAAAAGTTTCCAAGATCGAATTTCTTCTTCTCCATCAAGCCTCCTTTTTTATCTAAGATTGTTCCATCATAAACTAGCATACCCCGTGAACTCAAGTGATACTAGTTGAATCTTCTTTCTTTCCGAAAAATTGTAGCATTTAAAAATTTTATCCACTTTTCCATCCACTCAAGATAATCATTACCATTACAAAAACCATTAAACAAAGGAATGATTACCTTAACAAGATTCAAATCGTCCTTTTGGTTTGGTCTCCTTCTTGTGTTAAAGAATTCTCCATTTTCAGTTTCCTCCTCTATGAACCCTTCTTCACTATCCGATTGAAAAACTATTTATCTTGGTCTTGTTGCTTAAGGACTCTCCCTTTGCTGACTCCTAGAACCAATAAATTGTTGATTCATGTCACAAATCATATTTCTAAACTCATTAATTTGTCTTTGAACACTAGACTCGGCATCCCTTGTTGGCGACAACTTGGTGTCAGAAATATTGGTCGGATTTGCCTCACAGTTTTGTGTTGCTTTTATTGCTCCTCTTGTCATCATGAAGATGGAAAAAGTCACAAAGCAATAGGAGTTTTAGCTCTGATACCAAGATAATGCACCATGGAAGCACGACCTTTGAAGTTGAATAGGAAGTTTGGTGGTTATGCTTTCTAAATTAGGAAAGTGGTAGTTTCTATACTTAGAGTAAAACATTTTAGGAAATACTTAACTTTGGAAACTCACAACTCGGTTAATATGAAAGCTTTATTTACAATTTTTGGACAACAACTCCTTTAATGAATGATGAATAATGCCTTAAAAAATAATGCTGAAAATCACCACAAATAAAGAAATTTGCTCGGTTGAACTAGATTGGCCGAAGATTTCAAGAAATCACAACTTTGGTCTTTGATATGGAAAGCTTCTACAAATATAATCCTTTTGATAGTTGAACACCATTTCACACGTCCTTCCTCAAAGAACAAGAATACGGGTGCTAACAAGAAAGATCACTCAACTAACAAAGCAATTTCAATGTGATATCACATTACAAACTTTGAATGAACACACCAAATGGTAGAAAAAGGAATCACTCCCAATTCAAAGATAACAAAACAAACTTTTAATATTAAAATTCAATTGTCTTAAAACAACCATGTACGGTAACTCAAATAGTCACTTATAAACTATGAAATTGGAAATAACTAAAAAAGAAACGAAATAATACTACTAAATTGGCTATACACACACACACACACACACTTGGCCGATTACTATACTTAATAGTTACTAGCTTTTGCGACAACTTAACTTAAAGTAAAATACTTAAATTAACTATTGATCTTTCTTCTCCAAGTCTTGATTGATTTTGGCAACTCTTCGTTGATCATGCTCGACCACTTGGAAAGGTTTCATAACACAACATGTGTTGACTTTCCTTGATCTTCATGCTCGGCCACTTAGGATGGTTTCCATAACAAAATATGCATTGGCTTTTCTTGATCCCCACGAGATAGTGACTCCTCCACTTGGTCCACTATGGAGTTACCTTCCAAATAAATAGAAAGATAAGTATTATTGAGTCTTTGGACCCTAACACTTGTGATTACGCCTTGTGGCCCATTATAGATAGATACTTAGATATATATATATATATATATATATATATATATATATATATATATATAGAGAGAGAGAGAGAGAGAGAGAGAGAGAGAGAGAGAGAGAAAGCGAGCAAGAGCTAAAGAAAAGGACTCATCGTTTTGAGTTTCTTTGTCCTAATCTTCGCATTTCATTAACGTTCTACGAGGGTACGTCGTTTCTAAACTTCCGTTTCATTTTTTTAAGTTATTTTTTTATGTTTTTCATTCGGATCTAATTTCAAATTCGAAAACTCAGTGTTGGTTGAAATCGACGTATCTGAGTCGATATTAAGTCTTGAAGATGGTGTAAGTTTTAAATCAAGTTTTTGCATGAGTTGTCAGAAAATCTAGTTTCTTCGATCAAATGTCAAAAATAGCATTTAAGCCACGGCTTAACAGTGTTTTATGTCTCGGCGTAAATGACTCTTGCATCTTCTAGACATGCATTGCGACTTATCTTAGCTAAGCCACTGCATGGTTCAATTATTGGGGCTTGCGCCATGAGTGCCACACCACAACTTAATTCGTTCTTAGCCATGACGCTAGGCCTTCATGGTTCATTTCACCTCAATGAATTTAGACATTGTTCTAGGTTGACCCATAGACCTTGTTTGACCTAGGTTTGGGAGGTTCTTGGGGTGCCTTTTTTAAGTCTAAATTTTTGTGGTATTCAACAAAATTTGTGGTTATTTTATTATTTTCTTCAGGTTTGAGTGTCTAATCTTGATATAGGATCTCATCCATTATCTCTAGTGTTTTACTTAGGGTTTTGACGTCAGATTTGTTTTAAATTTCGACGATGTTTTTTTATTTCAAGCTTGTTCTTGAGAGCGTAGTTCCAACTGGTCAGAAAGGCAATCATCATTGAGATAGGAATTTTTTTTTATTGTACTGCATATATATTGTCACGACCCAAAGACGGGCCTAACAGAACCATAGGGTCAGGCGACCCGATCCTCATAGATAACCCGATCACCCTGCCCAAGGCGTGTGTTTTAGCGAAAGACTTATAAATATTTAATTCGGCCCAAAATAATATGGGCATAGGTCTGAGTAGGGATCCCGAGAAAATAACGGGGCATAAATTAAAATGAAATCCAAGTACTGTGTAGGGGTGTGCAGCACCGGCCCGGTACCGGAGAACCGGACCGGAACCGGTCCTACGGTACTGGGTTTGGTCCGTGTAAATACAGTACCAGATCGGATCCGGTCCGGTACTGTCAGGACCGGTGCTACACGGTCTGGTCCTTGGTACACGGTACCATGGAACCGGTACCGTGTAGAACTGGCTTTTATGCAGTTTAATTAGGGAAATTTAGTGATTTACTGATTTAGGGCAGCGACCCCTAATCCTCCTGCGCCAGCCTCTGCCTGCCTCGACCCCTAATCCGTCCTCAGCCTCTGTCCGAGCTCCGTCGTCAGCCTCTGTTTGAGCTCCGTCCAGCCTCTGTCCGAGCTCCATCGTCAGCCTCTGTCCGAGCTTCGTCTAGCCTCTGTCCGAGTCTCCGAGCTCCGTCCGTCGAAAGTCGCCAGCTTCCGAGCTCCGTCGTCAGCCTCTGTCCGAGTTCCGTCCAGCCTCTATCCGAGCTCCGTCATCAGCCTCTGTCCGAGCTCCGTCCAGCCTCTGTCCGAGTCTCCGAGCTCCGTCCGTCGAAAGTCGCCAGCTCCCAAGCTCCGTCGTCAGCCTCTGTCCGAGCTCCGTCCAGCCTCTGTCCGAGTCTCCGAGCTCCGTCCGTCGAAAGTCGCCAGCTCCCCACTTTACATTATATTATTATAATTTACATTATATTTTTTAATATTTAAAAAAACAGGGTACCAAACCGGTACCGGACCGGAACCGGTACTGGTAAACCCGGTCCAGAACTGGACCGAAACCGATCCTCTGTGGGACCGGTACCGGTCTTCCAAAAAGGGGAACCGGTACCGCCGGTCTGGTGCTGGACCGCTGTAAAACCGGACCGGACCGGTACCGTGCACACCCCTAGTACTGTGCAACAAATTCAAAACCAACTGTGTTTAAGGTTTACAGGCCAAATGTAAATATCCCACCAAATAACGATAAACCGCTCAACTGTAAATAACATAACACTTCAGCTCCTAATCTTCAGCTGCTCTTGCCTTTACATGAAGTTTTGGGGGAGGAGTCGTTTGGGATGAGTGACTAACTCAGTAAAGTATAGCTATACTAAGTGCACCTCATGCNGTGACTAACTCAGTAAAGTATAGCTATACTAAGTGCACCTCATGCAAAACTAGTTTTTCTATATTTTCGAAACCAGGGTTATGTTTCATTCTACCGTACATGGATTTTTAAATCGCTTCAAACTCTTTATCATTTTATCAATCAAATTGGCCCAAGGGCCATCAATGAGGCTTTTATCAAAACTCGCTATATACATAGATAGCTATACCTCGTAAAATAGGCCATCATCGTTTTCCAATTGAAAACGTCATAAGTGAAAAGGGGTGGTCACTCAAGGACTCACCCGCCACTCAACATAGAAGAGGTGGTCACCTGTCGGCGTCAACACCTTATGAGGCATGAGGAAGCATAAATGACAGTGGTCCATAGATCCAACACGTCACCCGAGTTGCTCGCTAGAATCTCTGCGTCGGTACATCTAATATAAGGGTTTCAAATAAAATGGCGAGAACTCTGCAGTGACAACCCGTACGATAAAATAGAACGGATACAGTTGCTCGCTATATGTAGGCGTATTTAACAACTAAGATACCTAGAGGCTCCGAATGAACGAGGGTTGCCGATGAGTAAACTCGGCCATCCACCTGTCATGGAATTGGTACTTAGGTTAACTAAGTCTTAGCGATTGACAACCGTCTGATCCGTGGGACAAAAACCCTGGCCAAGTTTAGGGACTTGCAACCCAAGGAGACGTCATCACTCTCCCATACGAGATTTACGACTTTTAGGAGTTTCAACCTGAGGACAAGTCACCATTGCCCCACCTACATTTTTTGCACGTCAAACAATCAACCTTCACACAGCAGAAGGTATCAAAGGGGATAGAGAATCCATCCCTCAACATATGCACAATAAGTTTCAAACAATGTATAGAATTTAAACGTGAGAAAACACACTACTAATAAAAACTGACGTGCTGTGGAACAGTCCCCGTCATTTTTCAAGTGTGGTATTCCACAAAATAATTATTTTGGAAACGGGATACGATGCAATATAACGCAAGAGGTATAGAAATCCCTACCTCGATGACGGTCTGCCTTATCGACCGAAGCAACCAATTACGCAAGAATCGTATCACACTTGCTGAAATCATCCAAGCCTGGCAAAGGTATAAAACATGGGAATCCTCATAAATAAATCCAAAGAAATAAACGAGAGGATCCTACATCAAAAATAGGAACTCAACTAACGTGTAAATGACCCATCTAAGAATCCCAACAAAATTCTTCAATTGTATCATTTGGTAAATAAATAGATCACCATCCAAATAACACTTAATCCTTAACATATTGTGTGCATATACATATTGTGCGCATTTAAACAGTTAACAATGTCACAGAATGTCTCTACAACTTAGACAGGATGAACTCTATCACATGAATAACTATAACAGAATCTCAACCCAATTCATTTTTGCACAACGAGAACATCCTTGATATCCATCTCCAATTACAATCTCCATTAACAACTTAATCCATTATTCAAAATAGCAGTTAGGATCGCCAAATCCACAAATGTCAAACAATAGCAGTAACGAAACAAGGCAATCACTCCTTATTCTTTCGACTTCAACACTTCACTTATCCACAAACAAAACTAAGTAAATTCATAGGCTAATAACCAAACTCAAATAATAGTCTTAACCTAGCAAATCAACATTTCTCAATCATCTCTTAAGCAGAAATCAATTGAAGAACCAAAACTCATTTCCCGCTACACAAATTAATCTAAACTGAGGCATGCTACCAACATTATTTCATTAGCAGCAACATAGCAATATTCAGAGAGCTATCACTCAATTCAGAACAATTTAATAGGTCCTAAAATCAAAATAAAATAATCCAACTGAATCTCTTACAAGCTGAACCAAATTAACAACCATCAAAATCACAACAGAATCCAACCATATAGAATTTCCTAGCTTCTCATGATGGTTTACGAAAGAACAACAAAGATCGAATTTTCAGCGAACGACAACAGAGCAATGCAAAATCAGAGATTTGTTATCAACATTTCCACCAAAATTTCCAACAACTAAACTGAATCACATCCTGAAATCCATTATTGAATCAAAGGCTTAATGAGAATCACTCACCTAACAGAACATAACAGAATCGTGTTCTATTTACTCTCCGAAATCGGAAACATGCTCAGATTCAAAGTTGTCGTCGCCGGAGGTTGTCCGTCCGGAATCCCTCAAAATGACAGCTGTAAACCCGTAACACAAATCAACCAACGACATCTCCAAAACAGGACTTAACATTCGAAGCAAAAACTCAAATCGAAATGCCTCACCAACTTAACAGAACCGAGGTCTGTTCGTTGCCGGAATCGGAGGAACACGCTCGGGGTCGGAAGCTCGCGGCCATCAACGTCGTTCTTCGCTTGCTCGGAAGTTGACCATTCACAACCGACATCGTTGCAGCGCCATCGCTCGGAAGCCGCCGAGAAATGTCAGTTTGCTCTCAGCCGGCGTCGCCTCAGCCGGACTCCTGCTCGCTGCCATCTTTTGTCCCCCACAACCGACGGTTCGTCTCGGTTAGACGCCGTCGCCGGAGGAGTCGCTCGCTGGTCATTCGCCGGAGTCGCCGATCGTTCGTCGATCTCCCTCTCTCGCGCGGGATCTCGTCGGCCGAATGAGGAAATAGGGAGAAGAGGAATGCCCTAATTCCTCTTCTCTTTGTTTCTTATTTTTTTTAATTTTTTTTCAAATTTAACCTCAAACTTTCTAGCTCAAATATTAATGGCAAGATTTCTTCCCCTCTTTCCCCCCATTTCATCTCTCATCTTTTCCTTTTCCTATTTCAATTATTCCAACTCATTTATTTCCTTTATCCAATAATTGTCTTAATTTCTCTTCCATTAAAATAAAGAAATGTATATACAAAAATTATATACTTTACCCTTTTATATAATCTACTCAAACTCCCAATTTAATCATAACATCGTCTAACGACGTTATAGTTCCAATTTGACTGTCCAACTTCATTCTTAATTGAATTCTTTGTTCGAAAAATTCTAATTTCACCGACTTTGACCAGTTGACCAAATTTGCATACGTGGCCGCTACTTGACAATTCAATCAACTTCTTCAACGCTATGACCGATTTTCAACGCGAAAAATTTACACGTGGAATTCCTTATTTAAAAATTTCACGGCTTTTACATGTATCATGGTTCTCAAATATTTTGTGAAGTATCACATATAAAACCCAACATGTATTGTTTAACTTGTTTGTTTTTATATTATATGTACGTCGGTATTACATATTTATTTAAACATGTATTGTATTACATTTCTTTTCATATATGTACACCAGAAAAACCTCCAGTTTTTTGGACTGTGATTTGGGTCTTTCACTTGTTACACATTTTCTGTTGCGCGAATTGTTTTGTTTGTACATTCAATGTGGTATTGGGATAGCGATAACATGTCCTTGGCTTCAAATCCCTAAACTTAGCAAATCCTCGATGACTGGTCTACAAACAATTGTTATTTTTACCTTATGCATCTTGCGGGAATTCGAGGTGGAAAGATTCATAAGCGACCTTATTTTCACTATAGTTGTTTTTCTACAAAAAATGTGGAGACATTATTTTGTATATAGGTACCTATGTACATAACAATATTTTCTAAATCTACTCCACTGATGGCTCGTGGAGCTTGTTTTTTAAAATGGTAAAAAAAATATTTAATGAATATAAATCTGTATATTGCATTTTTCTCATTGGCTCATTGTTTTTAAAATAAAATGATAAAATCATATTTCTCATGTATTTGGGTATAGCATAAGATTCTTTATTGAATTAGTCGTTCACCTCAAAAAAAATTTTCTTTACCAGGTAAAGATTGTGAAGGCAAAAGTAGTTGATTGTCATGGATTTTCCTTCGGTCTCTGTTTCTTCTTGGAGAGGATTTTCTTATTTATTTTCTTTTCTTTCTTAGTTTGTGTATTATATTAAGTGTTTGATACATCATTTCATGAATAACATGTGTTTGGATTATTTGTTGCATTAATTTATTATTTTGTGATCATGATGTGA
This sequence comes from Begonia loranthoides, assembly GCA_022433065.1. Taxonomy (NCBI): domain Eukaryota; kingdom Viridiplantae; phylum Streptophyta; class Magnoliopsida; order Cucurbitales; family Begoniaceae; genus Begonia; species Begonia loranthoides. The sequence continues at coordinate 28,876,219 of CM039484.1, forward strand.
ACTTGGGTTTATCCAAGGTAGGATATGTTTTTATTTCTTTTTTGTTAAGTATTTTATTGTAAAATCAAGCTTTGGGCTAAGCGATTAAATTCTTTTCGAGGATCGGGTCGTTCGATCTACCGTTTCTGTCCTGATCCGCCTTTGATTCATGACAAAGAACTTTCCATTTGAATTTGAACCGCTTTTGTGAGTCTTAAGTACTCAAATGAGAGATCATATTCATTTTGTAAATTGCATTACAAAATACCAAGCACAGATGTTTTATGAAACAAGTTCATGTTTGAAGGTGGTCTTGTAATGTAAGCTAAAAGACAAAAGGGTCACAAACTATGACGGTGGGAAGGCTTGGCTGATTGGACCCTTTTTTGTAACCGAAACATTGAAATTAGGGATTGCTTTTTACATTACAATCATAAAGGTGCCAACCCTTCATGGTTGATGGCTTGAACGTGACGATGGAAATTACAAGAAGACAAATAGAGGTTCTACCCTTTTGTTAGTGGGAAACCGTTCTTGGATGAACCTTCAAAAAGCCTGATCAAATTTCAGGTTCTGGCATGATTACAGAAACTGAAACTCTTTTCTTTTCCTTTGGGTATTTTGGAAGGCAGAAGCTTCCTCTCAGTTTGGACCCAGGGAAAAAATGGTAAATCTCTACGTAGTTTATCATAATATAGGAAGAACGAATACCTCGTACGACCATTATACTTCAACCCTCTTTAGTATGTCGACCGAATCTCTTGACCACAGGTTTATATTCGGCTTCAACAGGAAAATAAGTAAAATGGAGCATCTAACAACGTATCTCCACGAAACATTGTATGAGCAAAAACATGTTATTCCAAATTTGAAGTTATATTGTTTTTCGAAAACCACGATTCCATGGAATAGAATGATAAACTTTGTATGATATAGCAAGATGGAACGAAGGAAATGGGAGTAATTAAGGTGGCGAAGAAGGGTTTATGATGAAGGTAGGGATGATATATGCTGGGGCCTGGAGCCATCAGCCATTGATGAGCATCCGTTTTTTGTTTGGAAGCCTGCTAACGGCACTGTTTGATGATTGTTTTTTGTCTTTTTTAGAAATATAATCATCTTCTTTGAACTCAGTAGCCTTACCATCTTTGTCTCTTTCTCCCTTTCTCCTAAAAATTTAAACGCCTCCTCTTCAAGCCATAACTCTTCCATGCCTTATACGACCTTCTCTATCAACCAAACCCTCTCTCTCTCTGTCTCGCTCCATCTCTCTTTCTCTCTATCTAAAACTCTGACTCTTTTATGTCTTCGGGGAACCTGCGGAGTGACTACTTCGACGAAAACCCTTTTGGGATTTTTGTGAATTCTGGTAGTTCTAGTGGCTGTGAGGGGAAGTCGAGCATGGACCCACCTAGAATGGAGAAAGAAGTAGGGCAGAAGGATCAGAAGAGAAGTAGAAAGAAGATTGTGACGAATGGGAATGGTGGTGATCGTGTAGGGGATGAATCAGACGGCCATGATCGGATTCATATTTGGACTGAGAGAGAGAGGAGAAAGAAGATGAGGAACATGTTCTCTAATCTTCATAGTTTCCTTCCTGATCTTCCTCTCAAGGTTTTTTTGCTGTTCATTTCTTCTAGCTTTGTTTTTGTATGAACAGATTTTTAAATCCAGATTCTTTTCTTAATTTTTGTTTGACCAGATTTCCTCTTTTTTGTTGAAACTTTAATTCTGATAGCTTTTTTTGTTTTAATGACACAATAAATAATAAAATGTTCAATCATTTTCTATCTTTCTTCTCTTTTGTCCCATGCAGGCAGATAAATCCACCATTGTTGACGAGGCAGTGAAATACATAAAAACCCTAGAGCAAACTCTCCAAACACTGCAGAAGAAGAAGCTCGAAAAGCTCAAGCACCCATCAATGGCGATCAACTATGATATTTCATCCAACTCCGCATCACTCACTGAAGAGCCCGAATCAAGAGAAGCTTTTATGGCTAAGCAAGTATCCTTAATGGTCGGAAACTTTTCTCCTCGACCATTCGGATTCAGACCTTTCTACCCAGCTTGTTTCCAGACATGGTTTTCGCCAAATGTTGTCATGAACATGTGCGGAGACGATGCTCAAATCAGTATTTGCTCGCCCAAAAAGACGGGAATGTTGGCCGCCATTTTCAACATTCTCGAGAAGCATCAAATAGACGTAGTTTCTTCTCATATTTGCTCCGATCAATATCGTAATCTACTCATGATCCATGCTCACGTAAGTTGATAACAAATTCTATCTCAATTTAAAGTTCATATTCAAATCAAAATATTGGGTTGTAATTTGTCTGTTTGTTTGTTCTTATTTATGAATCAGGCTGATCAGTTTGTGGACTTAATCCCAGCGGAAGAAGTGTTCAAACTAGCCGTAGGAGAGATGAATTTCTGGATACTTAACTGTTAATTATCCAGAAAAGTTAGCTAGAAATCAATAATAAATCTATTAATCATTTGTTTGGATGATGTTTTCAAGCATTCTCTGACTGATCAATTGCTTTTTGAAGATTCAACCAATTCAAAAGTTCCATACAAGGATTTGTTCTGTCTTCTGATGACGAGGCAGAATTGCATGTTGTTTTTTTAACGCCATGTCGCCTTCTGCAACCTGTTGATCTGTGTTTTTTTAAACGCCATGTCGTGTTACTTTCTTCCTCCTCACCCAAATTGACGAACCCAACCCTCGCACATGAGAGAGAGAGAGAGAGACAGAGAAAGAGAGCGTTCTTGGTTTATCGCTTTCGCTCTCTTCGCTAGCCAGCTGAAGAAGCAATCTCTAGAGAGAGAGAGAGACAGAGAGAGTTCACATGCAGTCAACTTAGCTTCAGGACCAGTTCCCTAAGAGCGGAGGCCCATGTACAGCGAAGCTTGACGTTAACCTTCAAACCAGTAGCCAAATTAACAAAATTCTATGGACCGCACATAATATAAACAGTTATATATATATATATATTTATACACACAAAATATGAATGTATATGTATCGAATGCTCATATGTATATATGCACATATGTATTTATGAATTATTTAGGGAAATACTATAGGATCAATGACAAGTTAATCACTAAATAATTTTTGCAACTATGAGAAATAGACAGAGCAAACATCACAGTTACATTTTTTATTAAAAAATGTTATCGTTCTGCGATAGATCGTTATCTTTCTGTCGTGGAACTTTATCTTTCCACCAAACAAATTTAAAAGATTATTTTCCGTTGTGAAAAGATAACGTTCAGCTGCAGAAAGATAATGTTCTACCAGTAGAAAGATTACTTTCCTGCTGCAAAAAGTAATCTTTCTGCAGAGGAAAGATTATTTTTCACTGCAGAAAGACAACATTTTGCTAGCGGAAATGTTACTTTCATGCAGAAGAAAGATTATTTTTCTCTATGAAAAATGAGACATTGGTGATGAGAACTGGATAATGACGACAGACTAGGAAGAGGAAAGAGAAGATTGTCAAGAAAACTAGAAAACGACGATGGACCAGGAAGAGTTATGTCGACGTTCGACAACGTTTTTGAAAAACCAAAAACGTGAAAATTTCTTCAACAAGTAATAATGATGTTTGCATCGTCTATTTTTTATAGTTCAATATTTAAATTATTAATAAAAATTATTCAGTGACTAACTAATTATTAATCTTATAGTACAGTATTTGTTTTGTTAATTCCTGTATTACTTATTATTTGTTCTTTGTTATAATGTTGGATGGCGTGCTTGAGCAAAAAGTTCAACTTTTTTTAAATGATAGAATCCATGGGGCTCCATGTTCCCTATTTGTCAAAACGTTTCTTTAGAACCCTAAGACGCTGGAGTGACTGTACCCTAGTTTAAAAATTCAAAACATCATGTTCAACCTCCTACTCAATGGTCAAAGGTCGACAGACTAAATCTTGGACTTTGTATTTTGACACAGCTAGGCCTTCTTTAGACAAGAATAGTTGGATTAAGCTTGAGCCAGACCTTGTCTTGATTTTTAGAAACCAGCTCGCCTGGTTCACCATAGAGGCTGACGATAGTTTATATCATGCTCTAAGAGGGGCTCAAGACAGAATAAGAAATAATTTGATCTAAAAAAATTAAATAGTCTGATCCATTTCTTTTAATTAATTAACTAACAGTGGAAGACTTAAAATTTAACTTTACAATCCAGACCCAACAATAAGGTCTAAAAGTGACATCCAATTAGCGTGAAATAATAAAATCTAAATTATAAGAAAATAACTTAAAATAAATTAAGATACGAACGTCACTAAAAATATCATCAGTCTCTATATAAAAAGAAAGAAATTAATTTCACAGGAAAATCTCCAAAATCTATTTATGTGGTGGCAACTAGGAATCACTCTGAATATTTCCTGAAAGAGAAAGTCAATTTAGGGTGAGTCAACTAAATTCAGTATGGATTAAATTTTATATTAAATATTTAAATGATAAGAATTATGTGTACATTCCAAATTATTTATTTTAAAACAATTTTATGTATGAATAGAGTAAAAACGAACAATAAAATAAGTAACATAATAAAGAACGGTGATACTCAGGCGATTGCAATAGCCAAATAGACCCTGATCATATTTAGGGTTTTGCGCCTGAGAACACGACACATACAATTGTCTCATTACTCTAGTTAAAAATGACAATGCATAAATGCAAAAATAATTATAACTGTACAGAAACAAATTAAATATGTTTAGTTTAAAATAAAGTTATTTATTTTATAAAATTTAACGTGCCTAGTAGGACCATATTATTTAATATCGAAACATGTCAAAATGTCCTTTTAGGAATTAACGTACACTGAACATAAAATAACTCATACATCGAATTTGGGTCTACCAATACCAATGTCTAACAAAAAAGCCCACTAAAGTCCAACAACAGATAAGTCTAAAAATTTCTTAAATCTTATAACCTAATAATAATAATTTATTAAAATCACGATTCAAAGTCTAAAATTAGATAATTGAATTTCTAAGCTAATCAATAACGACCCAAGAATGAGAGGGTTAGAAACCCAACGTGCTCTAATACAGCCCCTAAAACGACCTGATAACGATCGAATCAAAATTTGGGAGTAAAAAATTAAATTTGGCCTAAAACGAGGTATGATTCGACCTAAAATAGGGTTTGGTTCGGCCCAAAATAGGGCCTTGTTTGGCCGAAAATACGTTTAGGCTGAAGCCAATTGAATATGGACCAAGGCCCAAAGCATTTTGTTTGTGGACCAGGTTCCTGCGCCACACCTTAGATTACAAGTCACAGCCTTCAACAATCCAGCGGAATTGTTGTTGGCCGAAGGCTTCTAGCGACTTTGCAAGATCGCAATTGGCTGTAAAGCCAAAGTTTCTGGTCAAAGAGTTCCTCCCGATGACCTGGCCACAAATCATGGCCTTCAGCAATTCTACGGAATCTTTGTTGGCCAAAATGCCTTCAGCGATTCTACAAAATTGCTGTTGGCCGAAAGGTCAAATTCTCGGTCAGGAATTCCTTCCCGACCTCCGGCATTCCTCTTAACAAAACAGAATCCTCCTAAACAAATTCCATATAAATTTTCCAGTACCAAACTAACAATCCAACATCATCAACAATATTTCAGAATTTGTAGAAATCATAGAAAGGAAACAAAATTGAAAATCTAATTTTTATCTGAGAAACTCACTCATTGTCAATATCTCGCTAGAGTCGGTCACAGAACTTCGATGGCCAACTCACAAGCCTTCAAGGAGACAACTCTGTCGCTTAGTACCCATCACTAATAAGAAAGACAAAATTTCAAGATTGGAGCTTACCTCGAATGTAAAGGAATTGTTAAACCATTGAAGAATCTTTTTCTTCCTACCCAGTCACGGTTGGCCAGAGAATAGATGGAGAGGGAAATTTCCTTGCTGAGTGGAAGAAGGTGGGGATCGACCCCCTCTCCATTCACTGAAATAAGGGGGGTGTCTCCCCCTGTTTTCAACAACAACTCCCCTAGAAGGGTAGCTTAATTTTTTTTAATATATATATATGTCAGGTATAACATTATTTCCCACTTAAAGAATTTCATCTCCAAAATTTAGAATAACTTCAATCGTACCATTGAATAAGTGAGGTCACTTTGCCATTATTTCCGATTCAACCTTCCAAGTCACTTCTATTTCATTATGGTTCTTCCACTGTACCCGAACCAATGGAATCGTACGCTGACGAAGAATTCTTAATTCACGACCTATTATTTTATCAGGTTCTTTTTTATAAGAAACATCCTCCTGGATAGGTATCTCGATCTAGGAAATCACATATGATGGATCATATACATATTTTCTCAGTATATAAACATGAAAAAGATTATGAACATAGTTTAACTGTGGTGGTAAGTCCTATTGATAAGTCACCGCATCAACATGTTTAATAATCGAAAGGGACCATTAACTTATCCATCACACCAAAACGACAATACCGCAACACGATCGAACTTCCAAAATTACAAAGTCGTCGCCTTAAAACTCTTCAGTCAACTCAAAATCGTTTAAAAGTCCTTTCATAAACACTTGAACTTTCTCAGTAATTACTTGAACCAAAACAGGGCCAAAGTTTACCTGCACCTCGATCACGGCTCAACATGGCTGTAGTTTGCACTATCTCCCATAAAGAGTTTCATAGGTTTAAATTCCAACAACAGTTGGAATATTTTATCATATTTGAGGTTTGATAGCTCAGCAACCTACCACCCCAAAAGTCTGAAACTCAAACTATCTTTTTATTGGGAACTACAAACCGCTTAAGTTTAACTAGTGCTCAAAATCTTTAGGGAGCTAAACTTAATCAAAACACTTAGATCTTAATGAGACATAACACTGAAAGAATACGTAAGATCGAACAATGACTTCTACATTTATTTTACTCAACTAAAACCCATAATAGTCTATCTTCACTAAAAATGTAAGAACTGAGTAGAAAGATCAATCATTTTGCGACAACTCAACATCACCATACATCTAAAATATCCTCAATAATTGGATCGTAAAACCAATAGTTGTCATTCCTTGTTTTTCACACTTTTAAGGGATAAGGGAGAAACAACCTAACTGCTTTCAAGTGTTCAATTCCTAACTTGCTAATAAATCAAAATCTAACCACACATCATCAACACTTAACTCCAAATTAGCTCACTTACACTAATGGTTCAATGCTTCAAACATTTGATATTATCCATACGAATAACAAAATTTGGTTTAAAACCATATAATAATCTCTTTGTCTGAAATCTAAATTATTAGACTCTATGAATAAACCAATGAGAAGTCATAATTTCATTAGTACTAACTTCCCATTAGTTATGTTGTTCATCCTACTTCAGTTTGTGAAATCTCTCTTTAAGCTATTTATTAAGATTCTACATTTTCCAAATACGTTGAAGAAATTGAAAAGTTGTTACAAAGCTACATAACCCAATTATCGGATCAACACCAATGATCAAGTATTTCTTATAATCCTTTAACATTAGACATTGAATTAAAGATTTGTGGTTAACGGCTCAAAATTTCAACAAAAAAAGTAACTTAACGTGATTGTACGATAGAACAGGATCACAACTCTTCACATTCCCCACCTATCAGCATATTATAGTAGTTACTTTAAATCTTTCAAACTCTTATAATCCAAGAGAATATCGAACTTCATGCCATAAAATAACTCTATTAAGCTTCTAAAATAAAAAGAGTATTTATTTATTTTTGCTAACTTCACTTATGAGTTAGGCTCATCTGTCTTTATTAATAGAGTTTACATGTATAAATTTCATCTCTCTATAACTTTAAACATCCAAATCCAACTCTTGATGCATCAATAAAATCAAAATATAGTGAGCATGCACATGTTACTGCTAATAACAGCGTAGTAGCCAACATGAATTTCAACTCTTCAAAAATCAACCAATAGTTTTTCTTTACAATCAATCTTAATGTTTCTTTTCATAAGATTACTTATGTAATTACCTGAATTTTCGTAATTCCTTAAAAACGCGTGAAAATTTGAAATTTATTTTTTTAAAAAAAATATCAGAGCGCGACACTAAACCGAACATCTACTAATCTTTCGTTAAATTTGTTTTGAAAATCAATAAATAAAATGCGGAAACGTTATGAAATCATTTAATTTTAAAATATTGCGAAAGCGTAAATAATTAAATGAAAGAAACTAAACATTTAATTACAACGCGTTACAACTGTTTTCTCGCTCACCCTAGCTAGGCCAGCCATGAGTCTCGTGCGTGCAAACCCTCCATCCCTGCCTTATTATCTGCTTTATTATCTGTTCGTCGTTTGTACCTACACCACAAGTAGACTGTAAGCCCTAAGGCTTAATAAGGAAAAGGGTTAATGCAATTATGATATGCCTATCTTTAGTCCTTATTGGAATGGAGGCCATCCAAACCAATCCTTTCATTTCGTCATTCGTTCGTTTATTACTGTACATTCATTCATTACTCGTACATCGAGCGGGAGATTGGAGGATTGTCTCTGGAATGGAATAGTGGATCGGATCTAACCTTTTACTTGCAACTAGAACTCCCGTTTCTAATCAGGGAGGGGCTTCAACTAGTTGCAGACTAGATCCACTACCCATCTGCCCCCTAACTCCCCATTTCTTTCATTTTCGTAACATTTTACCTCACTTATGCATGCGTGAGTACCACCAGATGGAACTCCCTATTACTTTCTATTACATGATGCATGACCATACATTCTCAACCTAACATGATGCATGATGCTTTATAACATATCATTAACAAAAATTAAAGTGCATATTTAAATAAAAGTGACTTTAATTGAAAGCAACTGTAATTGAAATTGCGCATATAAGGAAAGTAAACAATATTAATTGAATGACTGGAATTGAAAGTGCATATACATGAAAATAATGCATATAATGGAAGGTAACAATCAACACGAATGGCACACAAGGGACCAATAATAACCATGGAACATTCAATAAGTAAAGCATGTGAAGGAGACAATTATGGAATCAATTAAACAACAAGAGGCATAGTTGAAGTTATGGAACACAACCATCAGAAGCAGAAATTGGAATATAATATTTATTAACATGCTAATTATTCTAATTAATTACACGCTCAAGTTTAATTAATTAAACATGCTTTTAATAGTTTAATGGATTAAACATGCATAGCTAGTTGATTGAACATACTTGATTAGTCATGTTCGAGTCTAGTTAATTAACATACTTGTCTAGTTAATTATTCTAGTTGGTTAATTGCTCTACTTAATTGACATGCATCAAGTAAACATGTTCAACTAGTTACTTAACATGCTCACTAGTTAGTTAGCTAACATGTTCAAGGATTAGAAATTAATTAAACAACTAGTCAAATGTGCTCAAATTAGTTATTTAACGACTAGTTAATAAATTAGGTTAGTTAGCATGCTCAAGTCTAATTAATTTCTTTAGTTAATTGTTCTAGTTAATTAACATACTTAGTTAATTACTTTAGTTAATTATGCTAGTTAATTAATATGCTCAGGGAAAGATTAGGATACTCTAATTAACATGTTCATATTATTCTAGTTAGTTGCATACTAATTAAACGTGCTCAAATTAGTTAATTACACATGCTCAACTTAAGATTTCCATTACAATTCTAATTAGTTATCCAGATGAATTAACATGTTCAATTCTAGTTAATTACCTTAATTAATTTCTAAGTTATTTAACATGCTTAAGTCTAGTAGTTAATTACTCTAGTTAGTTACATGCTCAATCAAACAAGCTTAGTTGTTTTTAACATCTTAGTTTATCAATACAAGTATTTACACAAAAGTATTAACCTGCAGAATAAGAGCAGCAGAGAAATATATGCATAAGAAAATAACACAGAGGTATTTAACTAAACAACAAGTAAAGAGACAGTAAGTATTCCTCATTTCACGTGTTAACCATTCATCACATTTTTACATTCATCACCTCTTTATCAAACACGGCATTAAATCATAGCACTAGCAATAAAACCAAGCAATTCAACAAAGGCAATATCACAGAGCACTAAAAATAGGACAATTACCTACAGAATATCTACGCACTACCAACAAGGAAAATATAGCAGGTAATCATCCAAGAAACTAGCAGCAAGTAATTCATAAAACTCACGCACTCTACTTGTGGGTAGGGCCTCCAAATGGCCAAGACTCACCCATTTTCCTTACCTAAAGTGATGAACTAAAGCAGGAACAACTTTTTCCTAAGCTCACGGTTCCAGCCACTCCACAGCAAGCAGTAGCTCACACCTTCAGCTCACACACTCACGTAGCTCACACTTAACCCACAATAGCTCTCCCACAACTCACACACTCACGCAGGCAGAGAAGCTCTTGCAGGGGAGGAGAGCACACGCAGGGGAGAGAAATGCTGAAGACTAAAATGAAATTAGCAAAGAACGAGAGGGACATCACCTAGAGGGAGGGGGACAACATCATGGCTAGAGGGCAGGGAGGAGGCTAGCTACGGCATAGGGAGGCAATTTTCGTCGCCTGGGGTGGGGAAGGGTCACTTTATGTCGGCTATTCGATGATTTCCTAGGATTTTCCATCATTTTATCACTATTTTATTCATAGGTCCTGGGCTAATTTGGATGGGTGCAGACGCATAGGTCTCGTCTGCATTTGTCTGCAAGGCTAAAATATCGCAGGCTAACTTGCAGCTTCGCACGGGAAGATGCATCCCCATCCTGTCCGTACCGTCCACAAGTGACTTGCAGACGCCAAATCGTGTCTGCACATGGCGTCTGCGTGTCATCTGAAAGTGTCCAGAAAATGGACAGAGGCAAAACGGACGAGGCTACTCCACGTCCACAGCCGTCCGGACTTGTCCGAAACTGTCTAGGTTAGAACAGATTCGATGCGAACGCAATTCCTCTCGTCTTCATCGTTCAAACCTCGTCCGTAACTTCATAGCACAGTGAAGTCAGGAAGTAGAATCACATCCCGAGTCATTCCCAGGCTGAGGGTGACGTGCAATGCTCTTGCGGATGATACTTCTTGTCCACAAGGTCATTCGCATGCGTCCGGAAGTCGATTTCTAGACACATTAGGACGTGAATCCTCATCCTTAAGGCGTCCCAAACGTCGGGGACGTTACGTAATGCACTTGCAGACGACATAATGCATCCGCAGAGTCGTCAGTATGCGTCCAAAAATGCCCTGGACAGCCTTTCCTCGCGTAGTCCTCACTTAACTCCTATCCCGTAACAATTTCCCTCATGAATACTCGTCATAAAATGACACGCATAAATACCCGATGTAATGTCCCAATTATCCCATCCTTAAATCACATTGCGTATACGAGAAAAACGTAACAGAATTACCCCTAGATTTAACGCTCTAGAACGTCCTTGGTCATACCCCGATAATTGTCCAACTTAAAAAAGTCGGGGTGTTACAACTTAACAATAACAATAATAGATGAAATTTTTGCAATTGGATGACAACGCAACAATCTAAATTCAAGAAATCTAGAGAACTCACTAATACACTTTAGTGGTTCCAATTTAACATAATTGCAATCCAAAAAGAGACCAATGAGATATTGACTCAGAATCTCTATGTTTTGAAAATTTTAACTCATCATCCAATAGTTATATCCAACAATACCTAGCTTACAACTGATGATTTTAAAAAGTTTACAACTAAATTCCTAGACGTTCCATATATTCATCATGAGTATTACAATACCCAATCACTTAAGGAATACTTAACCAAAATTGTCCACAAGGACCCGAAGATTCACTTTCTCTATTCATAATATTAACAAGTTAAACCTGTAGGATCGATATACGCCTATAGAGGAGGGGTGAATATAGCGTATTAGATTTTTTATATGATATTTAAATTCTCTAAATCCCTAAGTGATTTATTGAATACAATTAAATATGCAATCACAATAAATGTGTAAATTAAAGTGTAAGGGATAGAGAAGTGCACACGATATTTGTTTACGCGGTTCGGCAAACTCGCCTACGTCAGCGTTCCAAGTTCCACTTGGAGATACACTAAGCAATTGGCTTGCGGGTGCCAATAAAACAGTTTACAAATTGACTCTTACGATGGGTGTCACCCTTGACTAATTCTAAGGTCGTCAACCTTTGACTCTTATGGGGCGTCACCCTAAATTTGACTATTACGGGCATCACCAAATGTTTGACTATTGCGGGGCGTCACCCAATGATTGAACTTACGGGCGTTCAATCGAACCTATTAACATTTTGAGTGTTTCGATGAATTCTTAGGGAATCACCCTTTACAATCAAGCACAATAATAATGAATCAGAAATTAAAGCGTAATCTATCTAATCCGAATTCTCCCAAATATAACTCTCAAGTTAAAGCGTAGGGAGAATTGGATGTACAATAATAGCTCACAGTGGATAATATCTGAGTATTGATTTCAGCAGGGCTTCACCTCGAATATTCGATCGTTAGTTGTGGAGAGCTTGGAGTGATCCTCTATTTATAGACTCTACTCAAACGGTCGACCTTTTTCCATAATGGTCGACCCTTTTAACTAGCCGTTGGAATTCTGCCTGTTGAGATTTGACCGTTAAAATATACCTTCTGTGCGGTCGACCCTTTTCTTCGTGCAGAAATTCTGGAGCAATCTGTCCATTTCGTGGTCGACCGTGAGGTCGACCCTTTCCTTCGTGCAGAACTTCTGGAGCAATCTGTCCATTTTGCGGTCGACCGTGCGGTCGACCCTTTCCTTCATTGATGGACCTCCAGTGGAATTTTGAAGATGGGTGAGGAAGAGGAGTTTTCAAATGATGCGGTCGACCTTTTGTCAAAGCGGTTGACCGTTTTCTTCAATGCAGAAATTTTCGGCAAGCTGTTTTTTTTTCTGCTTCACACGGTCGACCCTTTCCTTCATGGATGCCCATCAAGGTCGACCTTTTGTGTTGTCTCGTCGACCTTTTGCTCCTTCTTTCCCTTCTTGATTTTCCTAAGTCCCAAAACGATGTGCATTCACTACATGGACTTAGATAGACATGTTAGCATACTTTAATACCCTCAACATGGGTATTTTTGATAAATTTGAATATAAATATAATGAATAAAACATTGAATACATTATCAATAAAAACACAATTAACCAACTTATTATTTTCATTAAATTTAACCATTTGGTCATCATCAAAATAAAACTAAGCCTAACAAAAAGGCTAACAATCTCCCCCCCTTTTTGATGATGACAAAATCCTATTAGTTGGTTATACTAAAGTCTAAGCATGTGCATCAAATATTGCATATTAGATTTATCCAATTAAGTTATGCAATTTAACAACCAATTAATCCATGCAACATGCTACAAAACTCCCCCTAAAATATATCACAACTTATACACCATTAATCTCCCCCTTTTTGTCATAATCAAAAAGTAATTATAGGGGAGGGAAGTCCTAACACAATCAAGAAATGTTATCAAAATAATATTATCAAAAGATTCATCTAAGAAATTCTCCCCCATGAACGTTTTCAACATAAGCAAAATTGAGGGAATAAATATTAGAATTCAAAGACAAACTCAACAATTAATTCTACTAAAAACAAATTTCTCCCCCTTAATCAATGAATCTAACCAAGAAGCAAACTATGAAGGAAAATATACATTCAATTTCAATTTGTGGTTAAAAGAAAGATACCAATTGTAAAGAACCACAATCACAAAGATTTCTAACAAAAATATTCTCCCTCTTTTGTATTAAGCATAGAAACTCATCTGAGGGAATATAAACATTAAAATTCAATGAGTGGTAAAAGATAAGATATCAATCTAAGCAACCACAATCACAATTCAATCAAAAATATCATCCCTCTTTGTCACTAAGCATACATACACATTTGACGGAATTATGCATTTAAGTCCAAACAATAGACATAAAAAAGAATGAGATTCAAGAAATTAGAAATCAAATATAGGAACTAGAATCCATTTAAGTTCAAGAATTGTAAACACATGTTCAAATTCTAACAAGTGATACCAATTTAAGAGTTAAGGAAATAACAAAGAATACCAATTGAGAATTCACAATTTGAAGCAAAACAAATTTTTCAACGAATTATACCAATTGTAAATCCAAAGTTAAAATTGTATCATTTTTGCAAAGTATTGATACCAATTGTAAATTCAAAGAGAAAATGTTAAGAGAGATACTATTGTGTAATATCAAAATTAATTCAAATATCTCTCCCCCTATGTTAATCACAACAACAACCTAATGGAGATATACCATACATTTAAAATATTTGCTCTCCCCATTAGAGCAATAATAAAACAAATTCATAAATTTCTCCCCCTATAACTTTATTAACAAGCAAATAGGAGAGAATCTAAAAACTCAAGCGAACCATCCAAGTTTAATTAGAAATATATCAATTCAAAAACAATCTATGGATGAATTCACATTTTGTAAGCACAAACAAAATTTTACTCCCTCTATCATTTTGCACATAATCAAGTAGTTTGGGGAATCTAAATATGATACCAAATGAAAATCCAAAGAATATTTTACCAATTGTAGAGAAAATATGATTTCATTGATATCAAAACAAAAATAGTTTCATACATGATACAAATTAAAAAAAAAATAAGTCCAATAATACCAAATTTTTGAACGGATACATAATTGTTAAACTTTAAACTCAAACAATGATTGATACCAAAACAAAAATCATTATTGATACCAATTGATGAAATGAAATCTAATTTCAAAAATACTAATTGATATAATCTATCTTTCAAGGATATTCAAGGTAAGAATCATTCCTCTCCCCCTAAATCATTGCATACAATTAAAACATTGGGGATGGAAATCCAAGATAGATACCATTTGTAGAAGTTTAAAGCAAAACAATTATTGATACCAATTTAGAGAGTTCAAACCAATAGTCAATATTGATATCAAGTTGAAAGTCAATTACAAAAGTTATTTCCCCTTTCAAATCAAAAAATCGAAAACATTTGGGGAATATGATACCAAAAACAAGGTCTTACCATATAATACCAATTGAAAAAATAAATACATTCATTTAAAGATTTGAAACTAAAAAAGAAGATTATGAAAAACCAATTTGAAAATTAAATACAAATTCTTCTTCCATTTGATGATAAGTAATTTTAGTCATAACGGAAGCAAACTTATCAAAATTAAAACATTTTTATTTTTCTCCTCCTAAATCATTTATCCCATTTCAATTCAAGGAGAAATATCAAAGTTTAAGCCTAGCAGAAGCAAGTTTATCGAAACTAAAAATTAAAATCAACATTTAAGAGTACAAAAACATCTTTTCTACTTTTCTTCTCCTATATCAATAGTTAAAAGTAATTCAAGAGAGAGTTCTAAAATTTCAAACCAAAAACGATTGTCAAGCAAATCAATTTTCTCCTATCAATTTAATTTTCTCCTATTTTATCCATGTACAAAATTTAATCCAAAGGAGAAACCAAGTCAAAATTAATATCCAACAATTCAATATATAAGACTAGAAAACTAATTGTTGGAGGCCAAATCTCAAGCAACAAAAATAATCCAAGACAAGAATTATGCAAAATTTAACTTAGAGATACCAATCATAAAATACAAATTTCAACCTATAATCACACTATCAATATCTTCCTTTCCAAACTTAAAAATATCGAAAATAAGCTCAAAGCTACGTATTAAAGAATTTAAGTCAATTCAAATTCAATAAAAAATAGAAAGTCAAATTAAGTCAATTTTAATAAAATCAACATTTGAAAACAAATTAATAATTTATATACAAAATTATTTTTCTCCCCCTTAGTATTAATCAATTTAAAAGTAAGGGAGAAACATCAAAGTGTACCTTAGCGGAAGCAAATTCAATCAAATATTTTAAAACAAAGTCAATGATCTCAAAATAATTTCAAGAGCAAAACAATAACCTAAAACCATTCTTAGCAATTTTATTTTCTCCCCCTATTTTATTATTCAAGTTCAATCCAATGGAGAAATCAACAAAACACCATTATTAACAAATCTCCTACTCTTCTCCCCTTATATCTAGTTCATTTTAATTCATGGGAGAAGTACATTATCAAAAATATAAAGCAATTTATTTCAAAGAATCATCCAACTTAGAATCCAACTTAGCATCCAACAATCCAAAATTTGCACTAGCATGTTCAATTTAGAAACTAGGTTGTTGGAATGCAAACCATCAAAATATAAATTGAAGGAATAATGACATCTCAATTCCTAGATATCAAATCAAGAAATAACCAAACTTACAACCTATGATATCTATCCATTCACTCCAAAAACAAAATCAATTTATCTCTATGCAATTCCAAATCAACAAAATTAAACATCCAACACTTTTTCAAAGATATGCAATTTCGGATTCAATTGTTGGAATCATTCATCAAAATACTAATTGAATGAATAAAACAAGTTTCAACCTATATACGCAAAAAGATTAAAGCTAACAATTAGTCCAAGAAAATGTTCAACTAATCAAAGTTAAACAATTTAATCCAATCAAAAATAGAAATCAAATTAGATCAATTCAAGTAGATACCAAAAACAAAATCAAATTGTGTACCTCCATGAGTTTTATTCCATTTTATCGCATAGGAGGCATCCTTTGAAGTTTCTCCCCTTTTGTTGGATATTCAAGTATCTATTCTCCTTTTAAGTTCCTTGGAACAACCTCCAACCTACAAATCAAATCAATTCGATTTCTTTGGTACCCAAACCATTTTGGGTCCATTGGTTATAGGTTTGGTTCTTTTAGGAACCCACATAAATTTAGAATTTAAATTGAATTTAGAATTTAAATTAGACTTTGCATCCAAAGGATAAACAAATTTTGAATTAGCATTTGATTTAAATTTAGAGTTCAAATTCAAAGGATAGGCAAATTTAGATTCATAATTTGATTTCAATTTATCATTCAATTTCAATGGACAACAAAATGATTTGTGTCCAACACAATTGCAAGAATTATAAATAGATGAACTAACAAATAGATTCGTGTAATTCTTTTTCTTTGCGAAGGGTTCATATTCAATACCGGCTTTATCAAAAGTGGCCCTTTGCGAATTCAAGAGCATATTTAAATTTTTGCTCCCATTAGTGAATTTAAGTACAACCGAGTTTAAATCATCATTTTTAACTTTCAATTCACTAACATTAATCTCAA
This sequence comes from Begonia loranthoides, assembly GCA_022433065.1. Lineage (NCBI taxonomy): Eukaryota > Viridiplantae > Streptophyta > Magnoliopsida > Cucurbitales > Begoniaceae > Begonia > Begonia loranthoides. The sequence continues at coordinate 28,893,460 of CM039484.1, forward strand.
GAGATTTAATTTGAGCATTAGCATCAAAAGTAGATTTAAATTTGATATTCAATAATCTAATCTCATTTTCACAAGATTTGATGGAAACATTCAATCCATTATTCAACAATTTCAAATCACCACAATCATGCTCAAGACATTTGATAGTAGCAATCAAATCACCATTTTTAACATTCAATGAGTCTATTTCCTTTTCATGTGATTTGATAGTTGTATTCAATTTTTCATTCAACAATTTCACCTAACTAATTTCATGCTCATTACACTTAATAGTAGAAATCAACCCATCATTTACCAATCTTAAGTTATTATTATCATGCTCAAGAGATTCAAGAGAAGCATTAGAAATATTAATCATTCCCTTTAATTCAACAATTTGATCCTCAAGAGATTTATTCAAAATAGTATACTTTTTGATCAAATTGTCATTTTTCTTTTTCAATGATTTATTTCTACCTTTTAATGCATCCAAACTTTCTAGCAATTCATTTACAAAATGACCATTATCATCACTACTAGAATTTGAATTGCTAGAAGAGTTTGTTACCTCTATTTCTTCATTGGCCATGAAGCATGTATTGGCCACTTTCTCCTCTTTTTCGGAGGATAAACTTTCTTCATTTTCAAGCCTTTGAATTGTGCCTACATGTGTCAGATCAAGGGATTTCCATATATCGAAAGCACTAACACAAGATTGAACTTTATCAAATTCATGCTTACTTAAGGCACTATACAAAATATTCATTGTTTTGGCATTTAAATTCCAATTTCGTTTATCTATATCATTGAAATCATAAGTTGGTCTAGGAAGAGATATTCCCTTTTCAATGATTCTCCATAAGAAGTAATCAATAGATTATATAAATATTTGCATTCTACACTTCCAATACAAATAATTATAACCATCAAAATGTGGAGGTGTAGATGTGCATTGACCTAATTCATACATGTTGGAGTCCATAATGTGCATATATATAAAATTTCCAATCAATGATATTCAATCAAATTTCACCAACAAAATTTAACAAGGAAATTTATTCCAATAGATGCAACTTAAAAAATATTAGCAATGTGCACAAAATATCACACAAAAATTTAAATCTCCTACTCTGATACCAATTGTAGGATCGATATACGCCTATAGAGGGGGGGGGGGGGGGTGAATATAGCGTATTAGCTTTCTTGTACGATATTTAAATTCTCTAAATCCCTAAGTGATTTATTGAATACGATTAAATATGCAATCACAATAAATGCGTAAATTAAAGTGTAAGGGATAGAGAAGTGCACACGATATTTGTTTACGCGGTTCGGCAAACTCGCCTACGTCCGCGTTCCGAGTTCCACTTGGAGATACACTAAGCAATTGGCTTGCGGGTGCCAATAAAACCGTTTACAAATTGACTCTTACGATGGGTGTCACCCTTGACTAATTCTAAGGTCGTCAACCTTTGACTCTTATGGGGCGTCACCCTAAATTTGACTATTGCGGGCGTCACCCAATGTTTGACTATTGCGGGGTGTCACCCAATGATTGAACTTACGGGCGTTCAATCGAACCTATTAACGTTTTGAGTGTTTCGATGAATTCTTTGGGAATCACCCTTTACAATCAAGCACAATAATAATGAATCGGAAATTAAAGCGCAATCTATCTAATCCGACTTCTCCCAAATATAACTCTCAAGTTAAAGTGTAGGGAGAATTGGATGTACAATAATAGCTCACAGTGGATAATATCCGAGTATTGATTTCAGCAGGGCTTCGCCTCGAATATTCGATCGTTAGTTGTGGAGAGCTTGGAGTGATCCTCTATTTATAGACTCTGCTCAAACGGTCAACCTTATGCCATAATGGTCGACCCTTTTAACTAGCCGTTGGAATTCTGCCTGTTGAGATTTGACCATTAAACTATACCTTCTGTGCGGTCGACCCTTTCCTTCGTGCAGAAATTCTGGAGCAATCTGTCCATTTTGTGGTCGACCGCTTCATTGATGGACCTCCAGTGGAATTTTGAAGATGGGTGAGGAAGAGGAGTTTTCAAATGATACGATCGACCTTTCGTCAAAGCGGTTGACCGTTTCCTTCAATGCAAAAATTTTCGGCAAGCTGTTTTTTTTCTGCTTCACAATTAGGTCGACCGTGAGGTCGACCCTTTCCTTTATGGATGCCCATCAAGGTCAACCTTTTGGGTTGTCTTGTCGACCTTTTGCTCCTTTTTCCCCTTCTTGATTTTCCTAAGTCCCAAAACGATGTGCATTCACTACATGGACTTAGATAGACATGTTAGCACACTTTAATACCCTCAACATGGGTATTTTTGATAAATTTGAATATAAATATAATGAATAAAACATTGAATACATTATCAATAAAAACACAATTAACCAACTTATTATTTTCATTAAATTTAACCATTTGGTCATCATCAAAATAAAACTAAGCCTAACAAAACCAACATCTAAATTTCAAACTCGAATCATCCATAATGAACTCAAAAGTTGATCGCACCCTCATCTCACTAGCAAATTTACTGATAATAGTCCCACTTGGCATGATTTATGGTCAAACATATTGATCATTCCAACTGATCAATCATGACATTCTTCCATATTAATAGATCATTAATATCGACCGTCGCTTGATCGAACTTCAAGCACAAAATGAACAAATTTGGAAACAAACCATTCTGTTTCCAAACAAACATCAAAACTGGAATCTCTCCTCATGACATCCTAAATATGTGAAACTCATTCCACAATAAATCAATCTACTGTGATCAAAGTTTATTCACATCGCCTAAATTATCATGTACGAAGTAACATAAACTAGAGCATTTATGGGACAAAATAAATGCATAACTCAAACTCATGGTAGGGTGGTAACCCTGATAGATCCTCAAGAAGAACGTCAAGACACATAGTCTCAACTGACAAAACTAGACTCTGCTGACTAACTCATAGTCACTGTTAACAACAACCATACCTCCATAATGCTCTTAGTCTCTACAGCCGTATAGGCAAACATTAAATGCAAAAAATATCCTGCAAAACAGCAACTTGTTCACTCACAACTGAAGAGTTGCACTCTTCGCACAACAATTAAGTCTAAACTTAAACTCACTCAATCAATTAAAATTCAAAATTACATCTAATCCGACTATAAGAAAATCAAATGCTCATTGTTTACTTGTGTCCAAAAATCTCATGGCATCATAATGCACTAACTGTGAAAATCACATCATCAACTCTTAACACACTTCAGCAAAGGTGGTGGTTAAAACTTCCTTATCATTAATCTCAAAAGAATTGTTTTACCAATCCAATCATAGATATTAAATCATCTAACTAATGTACATATCCATAAAACTTCCACCACACCTTAGTTATCATCCTTTGACAAGATTGTTCCTTTAAGAATTTACTCTATTTACCCTACACTTAATAAAATTTGTCTCAAAATATTACGACCCTCTAAAACATGAGTAATCACCTTAGCATAATATGAAAATTTCTCATCCTAGAGTGGTCTCATAGAAATTAGGAATTCCTTATAAGCCAAATCATAACTTCTACAAATTATGATACACATGCATTTCATGTTACCCACTAGACTTTTATTCAATTTAAATCAATTTCATTCTTTCAACCAACCCATCAATTCTTTATCTTTACTCCAAAGGAAAATATGATGGAGTCAATACCGTTCTCTACCCACTAAACACTGGCTTATAAATGCTTTATAATATCATCTTATGTGGTTTCAATACAAGCTGCTTTAAGAGAACTTTCTATTGAAGTCATTCTTCTACTTGAACAACTCTAATTTTTTGTCCAATTATTCCCAACTACCTATGCAGAAATCTACACTAACGCCAAATTGTACAATACAAAAACTAATCAAAAGTTTTTACCAACAATTTTTGAATCAGAGTCTACAAATGCAAGGTTCCAACTTAGACTAATAGATTTCAAATATGACAGAGCAAGCATTGAATTTTTTAAGGAAACCGAGGCTTCGGACTTCCTTCTATGATGAATTTCTTAAGTTCAAACTTCACAAACCCACACACTAACTCAGAAGAGTTCGTAGACATGATGTTCAGAAAGGTTGTTTCTAATAATTTACAAAGCGTACTTCTTATCACTTCTAACTAAATCTGGACCACTCCAAATTACCCTTGTCCTATTAGAGAAATGTCTTCATCCACTGCGGACAACCTCAAGATGTCTTTCTAGTAGCACCTTAACGCAAATTAATTTTTTTGTACTTTGTTGTTAGACGCAATAATTTTATTCCTTGTATATTACTCTAATATCTATCTTATTGATGTCACTTTTCAGGATGTCAACTATGCCCTGATACCAAAATTTCTGTTATGCTCCTAAAGGAGACCCGAGACAGAACATGGAACGATCTGATATAAAAGAATTAAATTGTTTGACCCATTTTTTGAAATTAATTAACTAGCCGTGGAAGACTTTAAATTTAACAATTAGGTTCAAAAGGGACATCCAATTAGCGTGAAATAATAAAGTCAAATTATAAGAAAATAACTTAAAATAAATTAAGGTACTAACCTCACTAAAAACATTTCAAGTCTCTCTACAAAAAGAAAGAAATTTACTTCATGTAAAAATCTCCAAAATCTACTCTTGTGGTGACAACTGGGAATCACTCTGAATATTTCCTGAAAGAGAAAGTCAATTTGGGGTGAGTCAACTAAATTTAGTAGAGATTAAATTTTATATTAAATATTTAAATTATAAGAATTATATGTACATTCCAAATTATATATTTTAAAACAATTCGATATATGAATGGAGTAAAGACAAACAATAAAATAAGTAACATAATAAAGACAGGCAATACTTAGGCGATCATAACAGCAAACAGACCTTAATCAGGTTTAAAATTTTGCAACTAGTGACACGACACATACAACAGTCTTATTACTCTAGTTAACAATGACAATGCATAAATGTAAAAATAATTATAATTGAACTGAAAAAAAATTAAATATGTTTAGTTTAAAAGAAATTTGTTTATTTTATAAATTTTAACATGCAAGTAGAGCCAAATTATTTAATACCAAAACATATCAAAATGTCATTTTAGGAATTAACGTTCACTGAACATAAAATAACCTCTATCTCGAATTTGAGCCTACCAATTTCAGGGCCCAATAGAAAAGCCTAATGAAGTCCAGCAGTAGATAAGTCCAACAATTTCCTAAATCTTGAACCTAATAATAATAATTTATTAAAATCAGGATTCGAATTCTAAAATTAGATAATACAACCCCTGAAATGAACTCATAATGATCAAGTCAAAATTTGAGGGTAAAAAATTAAATTCGGTCCAAAACATAGTCTCGTTTGGCCCAAAATTCGTTTGGGCCGAAGCCCAATTGAACCTGGACCATGATCCAGAACATTCTAGTCCGTGGACTAGGTTCCCTGGGTCGTGGCTTGGATTACAAGTCATAACCTTCAACAATCGGGCGGAATTGCTTGTTAGCCTAATTGACATTAGATTATTTGTTTTGATGGTGATTGTTTATTTGATTAATAAGTTGTTTATTATAAATTTGATGAATCAAGTACATACGTTATTGTTCTTAATTGGAATACCATTAATACGAGTATTAATGTTTATTAAAGTATTTGTCTAATTGCATGTAGTTTATAGGTTGATCATTGAGATTTAGAAAATTGAAAATGGGCAAATCACGGAGTATACTAAGCACTATGGGTGGTCAACCAATTTTAAATAGATTGCTTCGAAACTATGAAGCCAGTCAACCTATGCTAAACCGGTCGATCGAAATCAAACAGAGAGCAACTAGTTTTGGAGATTGCCTTGAAGCGATCGACCAGAGATGGATAAGTCGTCCGGTGTGACAGATCGAAGTCAAAAATTGGATGACCAAAAGCATAACGGCTATATTCCAACGGTCAAAAAGCGGTCGACCAAAACAAGGATGATCAGCCTCTCATGCAAAATCTACATATAGAAGTCACTCTAAAGTGCAAAATAACAAAGAGAAATGATAGCGAAGCTTGGCCAAAATCAATAATCATTTTATCTTCTACATTAAAGTGTTTAGCCTAACTCTTCTTCTCCTAAACTTGAGAGGTTTCATTTGTGAGAGTTAGATATCAATATTGTAATTTCTTATTCTGTACTTTTGTACTCAAACCGTGATCGAAAGGGTGACATCCCATAATAGTCAAAAAAGAAAGGGTGATGCCCTAAGAAGAGTTATCGTAAAGTTTTTATTGGCACCCGGCAAGCCAATCACCACTAACCAGAGAGGTTAGTGGATTAAGGATCTCCAAGTGGGAAGCTTGGAGTGCAGACATAGGCAGGGTTGCCGAGCCGCGTAAACAAACTTGTTTGCACTCCTCTAACCTTTACTCTTTATATTTGTTGTTGTTTGACTTTAATATTTGGGTTAAATCACTTAGAGTTTAGAGATAACAATATCATACGAAAATGTTTGCTCGCTTAATTCACCCTCCCCCTCACCACCCCCCCCCCCCCCCCCCCTAGGCGTGCATCGATCCTACAAGTGGTATTAGAGAGGAGTTAATTAAACTTTTTGTGTGATATTGTGAAACTCTGTTTAAATTTTGTTTAAATTGCATATATTGAGTTAATTTTCTTGTTGAAATTTACTTGAATAAATTTGATTGAACTCTTATATTGTATAAATTATTATGACTTTCAATATGCATATTGAAGGATAATCATTAGGTAGACCTCAATTTTTTTATGGTAATGATTATGTAAATTGAAAGTCTATGATGAAAAAATATATATACAATCTTTAGATTATGATCTATGGAATATTGTTGAAAATGACGATTTTATTCCACTTAAATTTGAAAATAGTTTAGATGTTCGAAAACTGTATAATGAATAAAATGATAGTGACAGACGAAAATTGAGCACGAATTCTAAAACTATTAATACTCTATAATGTGCTTTGAAATGTGATGAGTCTAATAGAATACAAGCATGTGATAGTGCCTATGAAATATTAAAATTGCTTGAAATTACTTATGAGGGCATTAATCAAATTAAAGAAAATAAATTAAGCATGTTTATCATGATTATGAATTGTTTTCTATTGATAAAGATGAAACCATTAGCCATATGGTTACTCGTTTTACTAACATTACTAATGATTTGAAAGTGTTTGGTAGAATTTATCCTAATGAAGAGTTGGTTAGGAAAATTTTTAGGTGCTTACCAAGGATGTGGCAACCGAAGGTGACAGCAATTCAAGAGGCACGTGATCTCTGTTGGGAGTAATGTGCCCAACAAGCAAATGTAATTGAATAATTTTGTAATATATAAATAAACTTATATCGATTGATATTATGTTAACGTTTTAAATTATGTTTTATAAAATTCATAGAAAATTCATTGGTTATTTATGCTAACTTTATATTAACATATATATTATATATATTTGGGATAAAATATAAAGAGTAATAACCAAAATATGTCCATGAGTTATATTTGAAGTATGGAATCTTCAAATAGTTCATAGTTACAAACATAGTTTATCTCATTAAGAATGTATAGTCATATCTCAACTATATATGTAGTGACATAAGATAAATATGTTTTATATAATATGATTATATAGGACTGAACCAGATAAAATTATATTGTTATGATAATTTTTGTTAAATATAGAACAATTAATTTTATCATAATGATGGTCATATATGTATGATCTTAATTCGTTGTATTTAACAAACTCCTATTTTATATTAATTTATTCTTTGATTTACTCTGTAAGGTTTTGTACGAGTTACGATTCGTATACCTTGTATATTGGGAGTGAATTAAAATGAATAGCTGGGAATGTTAATATCGATACAATGAAATCCATTTATATAGATTCCCTTGTTTGTTAGTTCAAAGATCGAATAATTAACGCACAATTCATAATCGTTATGAATTAATTATTCAATCAAGAACTAATGGTAGTCAAGGATAAAGACACAATATGAGAGGTTAACAAATTATAAACCTAGCTCTATTGTAAATCTAAATGGAGGGTTAATACATAAGTAATGACTATATCAATGGACATTACTTTACGTAAATATACTAGATAGTTTTTTAGAGCGCAACTATAAGTATTTAGTGGAATTACTTTATAGTTAATAATTATGTTAATTAATATAAAGAATTCATATTAATTAACGAAATATTATTGGATCTTAAAACTATAGGTTCGTCGATCTTTTCTTTACCTTCTATCATTATTCGAATAATAGAAAAATGAATAAAGAAGATTAAGTAATTAATTATTTAATACACTCAATAATATATTTATTATTCATTAGATGAAATAATTGTATTATTGATTATTCAATTAATTAAGACAAAATGACAAAATTTGTCATAGTTGATATATTTGTTATATTTCATTAAATGAAATAATTAAATGATTGATTATTAAATTAATTAACAAATATAAAGTAACTTTTGAAAATAATTTTTAAAATGGATTTTGTCAAATTTGAGTTAATGTCATAGTGCCAAGTGTTGAGTTAGGAGATTGTTAGCCTAATTGACATTAGGTTATTTGTTTTGATAATTATTGTTTATTTGATTAATAAGTTGTTTATTATTAATTTGATGAATCAAGTAAATAGGTTATTGTTCTTAATTGGAAATGCCCTTAATACAGGTATTAATGTTTACTAACGTTTTTTCTAAGTCCTTATAGCTTATAGGTTGATCATTGGGACTTAGAAGATTGAAAATAGGCAAAACACAGAGTATAGGTCAACTAAGCACTGTGGACGACCAAAAGCATAACAGCTATATTTCTTTAACGACCCAGTTTTTTGTAAATCCTTTAAAATGCGTGAAAATTTAAAATTTTATAAAACTCTTTTAAAATGATAACAGAGTGCGACGCTAAACCGGACCGCTACTAACCTTTCGTTAAACTTGTTATGAAAACCAATTTAATGAATTGCGGCAACGTTATAAAATCATTTGTTTAAAGCATTGCAGAAGCGTAAATAATTTAATAAAAGACACTAAACATTTAATTACAATTAAATGAAAACTGTTTGTTCTTTTACTCTTTTAGTGTCTGGCCAGCCCCAATCTCGTCCGTGCAAATCCCTTATCTCTGTTTTATGTTATTTGTTCTTTATCAGTTCATTTGTACCTACACTATAAGTAATACGTGAGCCTAATGGCCCAGTAAGGAAAATGGTTTAATGCATTCATGAATTGCCTCTCTTTAGTCTTTTTTGGAATGGGGGCCACTCAAACCAATCTTTTCATTATGTTCATTCTTTCATTCGTTCTTTACTCGTACTTCGAGCTGGAGATTGGAGAAATCGGTGGCAGTAGGGTAGATCTTTGTCTGCTTCATCTAGAGTAGACAGTCTCGTAGTCCCGACTAGGGAAAGGTAACATTCTCTTTTAAATCCTGTCTACCTGGTTGATCTATACTTACCCTACCATCCCCAACTCCCTTTTTCTTCTTTTTCATCATTTTCTTCGTTTTCTTAATATTTTACTTCACATAATGCATGTGTGAGTACCACCACCAAGGTAGCACTCCCTATTGGTTTTCTATTAACATGATGCATGATCATACATTCTCATCCTAACGTAATGGATAATGCATTATAACATAACATTATTAGAAATTGAAGTGCGCACATAAGTAATTAAAAGCAACTATAATTGAAGAAGGAAATAACTGCACAAAACCGGAAACAAGTACAATATAAAATTAGAACAGCAAATGCATACAAATAAATGGATGATACGGTAAATATGCAAGTAATTTATTTGAACTCCCATGCTTATGCAATTAGAAATAGAGACATGCATAGACAACAAATAACAGGAACATGCTTGCAAATTGGTAATTCTTATTCTAGTTGCTCACACATGCTTTTATTATAATCAATTAAAACATGCTATAATTAATAATCTAGTTGATTATCCTAATTAATTACATGCTCAAGATAGATTACTTTTATTATTCTAATTAATTATTCTAGTTACTTAGCATGTTCAAGGAAGATGTGATTAACATTCTAGTTAGTTATCTTAATTGATTTACATATTCTTGAAAGGTTACCATTATTAGTTATCCTAGTAATTTAACATGCTCACAACACGAATTGGTTACATGCTTTTATCTTAGTTAACTAATCATACTTAAGTTTAATAGAAAATGATATGCTAATTATCCTAGTTAATTTCCTAGTCCATTTACATGCTTTCTACATTTATTATTCTAGGTGATCTAATTAGTTATCCTAAGTGAGTTACATACTCAAGAAGGATGATGATTAAACATAATAATTAAATTAAACATACTAATTACATGCTAATTGCAATTACATGGCATAACCTAGGTATTAACAAACATGCTAGCACACACTAGTAAATTGAACATACTTTTAATAGTTTAAATGATTAAACATGCATAGCTAGTTGATTAAACATACTTGACTAGTTAATTATTTTAGTTAGTTAATTGCTCTACTTAATTAACGTGCATCAAGTTAAGTAAACATGTTCAACTAGTTAATTAACATGCTCGCTAGTTAGTTAATTAACATGTTCAGTTAATTACTTTAGTTAATTATGCTAGTTAATTAAACGCTAGCTAATTAACATGCTCAACTTCTAATTAAGTTAATTACTCTAGTCAGATTAACATGCTCAGGTTAACTAATTACCCTAGTTAATTATCATGTTCTTACAATATTAATTAACATTTAAACATGCTGGACCTAGCTAAGTTAACATGCTGGTTAATTAACATATTTAGCAAATTGATATACTTAAGTAATAATTAACATGCTTGGGTTAATTGCATGCTTAAGTTGATTACTTACTTTGGTTAAGCTAATTAACATGCTTAATTATAATTATAGTAGATGATTCATCATACTTAATACAATGTTATTCTAGTCAAATTACGATAATGATGTAACAACTCGATCCAAACGATGTAATCAGACTTCGGAGGAAAGAATTGGTGTAATACATGTATTTACATCGTCTCTATATGCGTCAAGTTATGACTCATAATTTCGTGAAAAATCAATTCGGATAAAAACTTGGTGGAAAATGCAAAGGAATTGGGCTTTTGAACCATTAGGATGCATGCAGACACCTTTGCGGATGAGAAGTGTCGTACGCAAAACACATGGAACATCACCCAAGCTTTGGGATGTCTTGGGACGCGATTTGGCGTCCTAACCTCGCTCTGTCATCAAGTTGCGGATGATAGCGCGGACAATGCGGATGATGACAGGACACGTCCGCATCGAATCTGTCCAAGTCTGGAGACTTTCAGACGAGAAAGGACCTCATCTGATTTTCCTCTGTCCAATTCTTGGGCACATTCGAATGATGCATGCAGACGAGGAAGAGCTCTTCCGAATTGAATTTGTTCGATTTTAAACCTATGCGGACGACATGTGCGGACGCCAAATGGTGTTCGAATCCCAACTGTAGACGGTACGGACAATGGTGGGGACGCCAATTTTCCTCCAAAGTCAGATTTTACATGCGAAAAATCTACCCTTGCGAGCGAATGCAGACGTGAAGATTTCGTCCGCACTCGTCCGAATCATCACAGAACTACGAAGACAGAGATTGAAATCAAAACAAAAGCGATACCCAACCAATAAACCGCCACCTCTTGACACGAAATCACACGCCCAGACCGACCAACAGAGATTTGTCTACCGCTGGAGGTACGGGATGTCCCAGGTGAGCCTATTTCTTCATCCCTTCATCCCCTTCTTCTTGGTTGTTCTTCCTGGAGAGGGTTGCGTCGAGGGTTGCTGTTGGAGCTAAGGAGGAAGCTGTTGTCTGAGGGAGAAGAGTCTTCAAGGGTAAGGAAAGAGTTGTCTTGGCCAGGTGGAGGCCCTACACCCAAGTATAGAGTGCGTGTGTGAATTTTTCTGTAGTTTTTATGAAGTTACCTTAAGGTTCTGCTGCGTAGTTTTTTACTGCAAACTATTAGATGCCTTAAACTTCCATGTTTTTCTTAGGTGTTCTATTGATAGTTTTTGTATTTCATTTCAGCTGGAAGAACGCATCTCCTTTCTGTTTTTCCCTGTTGATATCCACTGATTGTTCTTTACTGCTGTCATTAGGATGTTCACGTTAATAAAAAGTGGTGAAACTATTGGTCTAAATTTGAATGAACTAAAGAGAAAAGATGCCTAAAAGGAATGAGAATGTGAATGAATATCCTATAGATTCTATTATTATCATTAGCAAATCTATGAGTAGGCTTCCACTCAAACGTTTTATGTGTAAGGTTTGTTCAATACATGCTCGTCATTTTATTTCCTTATTGTTCGCTGATGTTATAAATATCTGGAAAGCCTAATTTTTGTTATTTCATTTTCCGCCATTATTATTATTGGTATCGCCTAGGAAGTAAGTTTTGTTGCCCAAGTTCTTTATTATTGCTGCAGATTTTAGTTACTGGATAGCAAGTCTTTGTTATTTTGTTTCATTGATATGTATTGCCGACTAAGACCGTTATGAGACTTGTTCTGCTGCCCTGTTTTGCTGTTTTTGATAGTGTCACTAGCATTTAGCATGTCTAATGTTTATTACCGTTGCATATAATCTTCTTGAAGTACATTTTGTTAACTTACCTACGTTACTTTTTGTTGTATATTAGTCATTAAAAAGCATGTTCTACCTTCCATTTCATCACTTGAAGCCTTGTTGTTTGTTATTAATTTAGAAGCATGTTTTCGTTGTTCGTTTCATCGTTAAATCTTGCTGCCAAAATAGTTTATTTGCAAGTACGCTTTGCTGTCCTATTTTTATCATTGCTGTCAGTTAATACCATTATCGAAGCATGATCCGCTGTTGGTTTTGATCTATTACGCTGCTGTCATAATTATTATTGAAGCATGATCCGCTGTTGATTTTTGGTCCATTATTCACTGCCGTATTAACCAAATGAAAGCACATTTAGTACCTACGAACTGCTGTTTCGTTCCAGTCGTTAGAAATACTTCTTTTGTTGTTCTATTCTTTATGTTCTCGCTGCTATTGGTGACACTTGAAAGTAAAATTTGTAGCATAATGCACTAGTTTATTTGTTGGTAATTTCTGCTGAATTTATTCATTTAGAAGCATGATCTGTAGATTGTATCGTTGCTTATCATCGCTAGATTATTAACTGATTGAACGTACGATTAGAAGTATCTTCTACTGTTGTAGCCAAATAAAAAGCATGTTAGAGGTGTCAATTTGCTACTATTACAGTCGATTAAAAAGCATATGAGCTGTCTTCTTAAATTTTCTGCTGTTATAGTCGATAATAAACATGTTTTGCCATTTACACTGACCCTGTGCATTGTTGTCTTCTTTGAATTCAAAAACTTGTTACGTTGTTCTAATTTGGCAATTGTTCATTACTCTACGCTGTTGTTACTCTCATTATATAAAAGCATGCTCTGTACTTGTTTTATTGGATGATATTAGTATGTTTAGCTTTCATCTCGTGGTTATGTGCTGTCGTTACCTTCGTTATATAAAGTATGTGCTATTATTTGTCTTAATCATTGTTTATTTTCATCCTTTAAAGCGTTGACATTTATTTACCATATATGTGTTATTAAAGTTGTAAATGCTAGGTTGTATTCACATTAATAGAAACCAAGTAGGGGGTACCCCCTCGGGGTGGTACCCACATTCATGAGTGAGGGAAAAATGCTGAGAACAAGAATGTTTCAGGATGGTCGGGATACGCCCATCACTGAAAGAAACCCTCCGGCGGGATATGCCGGAAGGGAAGAAACCCTGAAGGCGGGATACGCCGGAAGGGGAGGAACCTTGAAGGCGGGAAACGCTGGAAAGGGGACGACTAGGGAGGTGGGGTCGATGGGTAGTTCGGATCTAGCCTAGCAGCTAGGATACACCCTCACCAAGTCGGTAAATTGGCTAGTATGCACACAGGAGGTTAGAAGCCGATCAAACTAGGTCATCTCAAAGGACAACCTCCAGTCTCCAGCTCGAAGTACGAGTAAAGAACCAAGAACCAATGAACGTAATGGAAGAATTGGTTAGGGTGGCCCCCCATACAAAAAAGAAATTAAAGAGAAGGCATGTGTAATTGTTTTCCCCCATTTCCTTATTGGGCGAAAGCTCACGTCCTTGTGGTGTAGGTAACAAAGTAATTCTCCCAGGAGCAAAAGAGGCCATTTCGATGGAGCCTGTGGCATATCCAGAGGAGACGCATCCCAAGTAGTAGCATGGCTTTGAGTAAGAAAGGAAAAGAGTATTTTGTAAGGGCTAACGTCAAGTTATTTTACGAACGTTAATTACCCCTTTACCCTTATTAAGAGCTTATTCGGAATATTATGTAGGTTTCACCTTTAGATTTAAAAATTAATATCTATAAGTGATGCTTTTAAATTATGCTTCCGCTACATTTCTAAATTAATATTTTGAAGTGATGATTTTCTAATTGCGTTTCTGCTAAATATATTGCTCATAGTTTTTTCTTCAATTTAAATTGACCGTTTAAAAATGGTTGGCAACGATCGGATTTGGCACTCTAATATTCCTTAAGAAAAGATTTTAAAAGAAAATTTTAACATCGAAACTCATTTTAGCAAATTTTAGCATACTTTTAAAACGATTAGAAATCTGGGTCGTTACAAATGATTATTCGGTTAAACATACTCAATATTATTCTAATTGATTTACATGGAGAGATTTAACTAAACAACCAATAACATAACCAATGACAGAACGATACATACGTTGAGCGAATAAAAGGACAGTTTAACCAACACATAATTTAAATGGGACATTAAGGAAATAACAAGAACAGAACAGTAAAGGTACTCTTCTTAGCTCATTCATACTTCTCCTCATTCACAGGTTCATCACATTTAAACTTTAAACATTCATCACAGTAATCAAGTAAGGCATTCGAAGCAAAGAAACCAATTAACAGTAAAGAAATCTTTATTACCAACAGAAAAATAACAACCGATAGGGAATCAATAAAGGAAATAACAACATTAAGGCATCCAAGGAAATACTACAGAGCATTTAAAATCTACCACTCATGCATACATACTCGTGGTATAGGGCCTCCAAATGGCCAAGACACCCCTATTCCTTACCTAATTGATGAACTAACACTCAGGGACAACAGCCACTCCACAGCAGTGCAGCAGCTTCAGCAAGACAGCAACTCCAGCTCCAAACTTCCATTTCACGCGGGGGACTCACCACACAAGCTCTTAGTTCACTCACGTTACACACACCTCACATCACTCTCATAGGCTTCTTCACGGCTCTCTCTCTCTCTCTCATCCACTAGAACTCTCTTCTCGCAGGAAGCTATTCTCACGCAGAAGAGGGAGAGTTATCGCAGGAAAATGAAGACTGAACTGAATGGCAGGGGCGGAAGAGAAGATATTACCTGGAGGGGACAACATAGGCATAGGGGCAGGGAGGGAATCGCCTTCCAGGCATGGGGAAGGCGTCTAGCATGGGGAAGGCGTGGGTCTGGGCATGGCTTCGTCGCTCCATTGTCAAGCATTAATATGCTACACGATAGTTTTCTAACAATTTGAGCTCTAATTTATCGCTAAACTGGGCTATTTCAGACGAGTGCGGACGCATTGGTCTCGTCCGCAAGAGTAAAATCTCACAAGCTAAAACGTGGCTTCGGACGAGAACTAGCGTCCTCGTCCCCATCTGTACCGTTCGCAGATGAGGTTCAGACGCGAAGTGGCGTCTGCACATGGCGTCCGAAGGTGTCTATAAATCGGACAGAGGCAAAAAGAACGAGGCTACTCCAAGTCCGCAGTCGTCCAGACTCGTCTGGAAGTCCCCAGAGTTTGGACAGATTCGATGCAGACGAAGCAACTCACGTCCGCATCGTCCGAGACTTCGTCCGCAACTCCACTGCACAGTGAAGTTATGACGCAGAATCACGTCCTGAGTCGTCCCAACTCATTCTTTGTGTGTGCAATGCATTTGCAGACGATACGGCTCATCCGCAGTGTCGTCTGCAGGTGTCCGAAAACGCCCTGGACAGCTTTTCATCGCATTTTCTCACTCAATTTCTATGCTATTATATTCTCTTCATAATTACACGTTATAAAATAACACGTAATAATACGCAATGTAATACATAGACTGTCCCGTAAATTAATTACATCGTGCGTATGGGGAAAATGTAACGAAAATACCCCTAGACTTAACGCTCTAGAACATTCTTGATAATACCCCAATAATTATCCATCTTAAATAGTCGGGGTGTTACAATTTCAACAATCAAAAAGTAATCGACCGAAACAGGGGTGGTCAACTGCTCATGCAGAGTCTACATATAGGAGTCACTCTGAAGTGCAAAATAACAAAGAGAAACGATAGCGAAGCTCTGCCAAAATCAATACTCATTTTCTCTTCTACATTAAAGTGCTTAGCCTAACTCTCTTACTGCTAAACTTGAGAGGTTTCATTTGTGAGAGTTAGGTCTCAATATTGTAATTTCCAATTCTGCACTTTTGTACTCAAACCATGATTGAAAGGGTGACGCTCCAACATAGTCAAAAGGAAAGGGTGACGTCTTAAGAAGAGTCATTGTAAAGGTTTGATTGGCACTCATGAAGCCCATCATCACTAACCAGGGAGGTTAGTAGATTAAGGATCTCCAAGTGGGAGCTTGGAGTGCGGACGTAGGCGGGGTTGCCGAACTTCGTGAACAAGCTGGTTTGCACTCTCCTCTAACCCTCACTCTTATAATTGCTGTTGTTTGACTTTAATATTTGGGTTAAATCACTTAGGGTTTAGAAATAACAATATCGCACGAAAAAGTTAGATCACCACCCCACCCCCCCCCCCCCCCCCCCCCCCCCTTTCTCTATACGCATGCATGGATCCTACATTGCTATTGGCATAAGGCTTACAACGACTTTGGTAGATCGCCTTTGGCTGGGAAGCAAAAGTTTCCGGTCGGAGACTTCCTCTCGATGCCTTGGCCATAAACCACGGCCTTGAGCAATTCTGTAGAATCGTTGTTAGCCGAAATGCCTTCAGCAATTCAGTAGAATCGCTGTTGGCCGAAAGGTCGAATTCCCGATCGGGAATTCATTCGTGACCTCTACCATTCTTCCTAACAAAACAGAATATTCCGAAAAACATTCCATATAAATTTTCCAGTACCAAACCAACAACCCACCATCATCAACAATATTCAAGAATTTGCAGAAATCATCAGAATGAAATAGAATTGAAAAATCCAATTTTTACCTGAGAAACTCACATACTGTCGATGTCTTGCCGAAGTCGGTCACAGAACTTTGATGCCCAACTCACAAAGTGCAGGCAAACAACTCTGTTGCTTAATACCCATCACTAATAAGAAAGACAAAATTTCAAGATTGGAGCTTACCTCAAACGCACATGAATTGTTAAACCGTCGGAGAATCATTTTCCTCCTACCCAGTCATGGTTTGCCAAAGAATAAATGGAGAGGAAAATTTCCTCCCCCCTTTCCATTCACTTAAATAGGGGATGGGGGGTGTTTCCCTCTGTTTTTGGCAACAACTTCCCTGAAAGGGGAGTTAAATTTTTTTTTATATATTATATATATAGGCCAGTATAACAATTTATGCATGCATATACAAATGTGATCTATTCTCCCAATAATTTTTATATCTATGCTATCATTTTTACTCCATATACATGCATTATTCATTCATTGATATAAGGAATTTTGAGTACATAAGAATATAGTATTAAAAAGTAAAATTATATTACAAATGTAATATTGTTCTCATTCTTATGAAAATATTATGAACTATTAGAGTTAGAAAAGAAAACCATGGATTTTCTTTTTAATCCCTTCCACATCACATTATGGGTCGTGGGGTTAAGGACCTTCTTTATTTTATTTTTGTGGATTCTATACTTTATCATATATACAAACTTTCTTTTATGCTATGTTTATACAGTAAATTTATCTTCTTTACTTTTATTTATATATATATATATATAAATTTTTTACGTAAATCTCAATATTTATTTTTCGTTCGTTTAATCATTATATGAACATAAATATCCATTTATAGTTGTCAAGTGAAATTAGTGCTGGATTTCTTTTATAAAGGTGTCAACCAACTTACTCATATTTACCATGTATCAAAATAAAATGAAATAAAATCTGCATTTTTTCTTTTTATAATCCCACCATTTTTTTCTGAGTGTTAAAATAATATCAATGCTTACAAGTCTTGAATAATAGTGAATATTGTGTTCTTAATTCTTAAAAACACCAAAAACTAGTACAATATAATCACAAATCTACAAGGTCAAATTTTTTTAGAAGAAAGTAATAATTTGAATGGAATAATCAAGTTAAAAGGAGGGAAATTAATAAAACAAACCTTAAATTATTAAATCAGTGATAAGTCAAACTTTAAAATAATTTTGTAAACAACTAAAATATTCAAATATGATAAATGAATTACACAAACCTTGTAGTCACATATTTCGTTAAATTTAAATATTTTTATAGTGGATAGGTCGTCTTTCCACAGCAAACCCGTACATGTAGTAGTTGTAGTCAAGGAATTACTTTCCACAATGGGTATTTTCCCCAGCGGAAAGGGTATTTTCAATAGCGGATACTTATCTTCCATTGTAGAATCTTAGTTTTCCAATACAACCTCAACTTGAAGTACAACCTCATATTAGTCAATATATCGAAAATACTCTTTTAGATACAATAATTGAATAATTTTAACATCAACTTTGTACTTATTGTTAACTGACTCAGTCTTGAAGACCAGTGAGTAAAAGCAATATGATATAAGTTGGAAACGAACTAATTGAGATACTGGTCGTGCTTGAGGTTGAGGTTGAGGTTAGGGTTGTGCTTCACCCTTGAGTTGTACTGAGGAAACTAAGATTCCACAGTAGTAAGCAAGTATTCGCTACGAAAAATATTCTTTCCACTGTGGAAACTAACCTTCCGCAACAGAAGTGTAATACCTGCCATATATATAAAAAAAATATTAAATTTATTTAGGGAAAACATTTTCCTCGGGTTAAGGTGTTTGCGGACAAGGGGGGATTTTCTCCTGAAATCCCCTCCAATCCTTCCAGCTTAAGAATGCCATTTGCCTCTCGGCATAATCCATCATACCAATCTTCTAATTTCTCTTCCAAGCTTTAATCCTCGTCGACTGCTTTTCGTACTCTCGGCATTGCAAAGCTCGATAAGTTCAGTTCTTCAAACTCTGTGGTTTCAAATATTGTGGAATACAATTTTAATTCTGTTTATACTTCTCTATTTGGAAGGGAATTGTGTGAATTCGGAGTGGGAAAGGAGTTGAATTTTCACGGTCTTATTTGGAATTCATGTGGCCGGAAAATTTGGGAGTGTCGAAGGTAAAAATCTAGACTTTCACTTTGATTTTATTTTGTATTATGGAAATTTGGTCTGATTGTTGGATTTATGGACTATGTTGGATGTATCAGTTGGTTTACAGGGGTTAATCGACGATTCTATCGATGTGTGGGTGAATCCAACACATCGGTGAATGTCGTCTGGACATTGCGACTCTGTGTACGTTGAGTTGCGACAGGGAGAAACATTCGGGGCTTGGCCATTTGTGCGACGACTGAGTGTTGCCAATTTGAGAACATTGACAATGCACGAGTTGTGCCAGAGTGGAGTCCTTCCTTTGGTCGTGACTCAAGACCACCCATGGCCATTGTCTAGACCTTCAGTCCAAACACGGTGGCCATAATCAAGGCCTGAGTGGATTGCAGATGTTGGGTTGTGGTTCAACCTTTTGAACCACGGTGCCATGCCGATTTGAGTCAATTTTTGGTCTTATTTTGGGTCTGTTATGGGGCTCAATTCAAGGATTTGTGCCTAATAAAAAATAAATTGTGGATTTATTTTAAGGATAAATTAGAGAATTTATTTTATATAATTTAAACCCAAAAATTTAATGCCCAAATTTTTAGATAGGTACCCAATTATTAAATTAAAATTCGTGGGCTATTGGATTTGAGCCTTTTTGGATTTTTGGGCTTTTGTCGGTAAAAGCCACTTCGTGGTAGAGATTTATTTTTATGCACTGCACTGCATAACTTTTATAAAATGAATATTTTGAGATTTGTCTCACATTAAAACGACATGTCCATTTTATAGTTGCGAGTATTTAAATTATATTTAATTTTTCAATGTACTCATTTAAATTAAGCATGCATATTATATTTCTGGATCAACTCGATCGCGTGAACCGAGTTCGATCGCCCCGATTTTGGGTATGTTTTATTTTACGCACGTTCCACTGTGTTAGAATATGTTTGTTTATTGTAACTAGAGTAATGAGACAACTGTATGTATCGTGTCCCTTTACGCAAAACCCTAAATCTGATCATGGTATTTTATGTGGCTTTTGCGATCGCTGAACATCACTTTTATTCTGTTATATGCTTATGACATGGTATGCTCGGAGTCTGCGAGTGACTCCATTTTCACTGTGATTTTTAATTAGTACAATAAGGACTTATTTTAATTATGTACCACATATTAGTGGGTTGATTTAAACGCATGTTCTTTCGTACATAGTTTTTTAAATGAATTTATAAAACGTGAATTTTAAATTCATGCATGTTTTATCAACATTTCTTTTTAATTAAAAATGATTAAATCTTTACCCCAATGACACATTTTAAAATTCTATCAGTCGGACTTCCAGATTTCTAGTCAGGATTAGACCCGGCGGAGTCTATTTTATATTTTCGTATTTTTATAACTTTTTTTGAGAGACCCTTTTGGGAGGTATCTTTTATTTGGATAATTGTAATCCCTAATTTATTTTTCCCCACAGTTACTTTATTTGGTTAATATTATATACTATATAATGTCATTATTGGACATGTTAAGCTCATGCTATGGGACCCTGACTTTTTTTTAATTATTTGAAGTCTTCTGTTGTTAATTAATAAATTTAAAGTGATAATAGGTCGGGCAATTCAGTCATTTGGATCGGATTGTTCTCCGTTCTATCTTGGGTCTCTTGTAAGTCGTGACAAGAAGATATGTTTCTACTACGAAAAATACTCTTTTTACAAAGTATACTTAATAAATTATTTTAAATAATTTAAATTTTTAATAAAAAATATAGTCGTAAAGATTTCATCATTCACTTTCTATAATTTGATCCTTAGGTGTTTGCAAAAATTATTTTAAAATTTTAATTGACGTTGAGTTAATAATAATTAAGAGTTTGTTTTCTTAATCGGATAAATAACATGGTAAAATGATATTGGAGGGGACATTAAAATAAAAGAATATAAACGAGCACTTCCAGAAAAACAATGAATAAAACAAAAATAGTCAAAGCCAAAATCAAACCGACACTATAATTTCCCATTTCCAAAGAATCCACCAAATGAATTCTTGATTATATTTTGTCACTTGTACACTACACAAACTATGATTAAACTCAACTATAGTTACTTTGATATTATTCATTTTTTCAGAATGTAACAATGGAGGAGGATCTTCATCCTCAGACTCCCCTTCCAGAGTAGGAGTCCTCTCTCTCTCTCTCTCTCTGAGAGAAAGACTAAGACTTGGAATTGCAATTTGAAAACTTTGTTTCATTCGGTTTGTTTATAAGTTGTAGCAACTTCTGCATTCTTTTCTACTGTTTTTCTGTTTGTTTCCGAGGAAAATTTGGTGTAAATATGTCGAACTATGCCTTCTTAAACGACCAGCTTTCGAAGAAAACCTCCATTTTCGGTTTACGCTTGTGGGTAGTTCTGGGTATTTGCGTTGGGGCAGCCATTGTTTTTGTTCTCTTCCTCATATCGCTCTGGTTCACTTCCAGGCGAAATAACTCCTCAAAATCGAAGAACTCTCAAAGTCTCACCATCCCTAATGTCTCCAAGGAAATCCAGGAAATCCGGGTCGACCATTCTCGCAGCACCACCCACCACCCCGACCCGAAGATACAGCTTACGGCAAACCCAGACCCATTACCGGAGACGGAGTCGTTAGCCATAGTGGCTCAGCCGGAGGACGAAAATCCAGCGGGTTGGCGGCAAAGAATTCACATTGAGATTGGGAAGGACCACCGGATTTCGTACCCTGAGAGGGTAGGTGGGTCGTCCGGAGAGGCTAGGTCCGGCGACCAGGCGCTAAGTGCGGTGCCGGAGGTTTCGCATTTGGGTTGGGGACATTGGTATACTCTCAGAGAGCTCGAATCCTCTACCAATGGATTTGCAGACGAGAATGTTATTGGCGAAGGTGGGTATGGAATTGTTTACCGTGGAGTTTTTGAAGACAATACTTGTGTTGCTGTCAAGAATTTGCTCAATAACAGGTTATCTTCTCCAAATTTCCCTCAAATTTCACATTTTGAACTTTTTTTCTTGGCCAGAAAAACGATTTTTCAGTCCAAAGCTTGACAATTTTCGAAACCCACTCACATTATAGGCTTACCCTTTGCATGATATTTGCAGGGGACAAGCTGAGAAGGAGTTTAAGGTTGAAGTTGAAGCAATTGGACGCGTCAGGCACAAGAATTTAGTGAGATTGTTGGGTTATTGCGCTGAAGGAGCTCATAGGTATTGGCAACTCACATTTGGAGTGAAAATTTCCTCTGAAGTTCAAAATAATTCAATTTGTTTCCTTTCTTTGTTCATTGGAGCTAGGAGGTAGTGATTGGTGAAGTGATTAACCTGATCTTTCTGGTTTTAATGTCGTAGGATGCTTGTTTATGAATATGTTGATAATGGAAACTTAGAACAATGGCTCCACGGAGATGTTGGACCGACCAGTCCTCTCACTTGGGACATTCGGATGAATATAATCCTAGGAACCGCAAAAGGGTGTGTTTTTTTTTTCGAAAATATCTGTTGGAATTGAATTATTTCTTTAAAACAACGACCGGGGCTTGATTTCGATCCAATTTACAGATTGACGTATCTACACGAGGGGCTCGAGCCAAAGGTCGTTCATCGCGACATTAAGTCGAGCAACATTTTGCTCGACAAGCAGTGGAATCCGAAGGTCTCTGATTTTGGCTTAGCAAAGCTGCTCGGCTCGGAGAGAAGTTATGTCACTACCCGGGTGATGGGAACCTTCGGGTTAGTCTATCTTTAATCTGTCATCGAATATTGTTTTTGGATTTTTCCATTGGGAGATAGAGGTCGAGTTTGATCCATTTTGGCTTGTAGATATGTAGCCCCTGAATATGCTAGCACTGGAATGTTGAATGAAAGAAGCGATGTGTATAGTTTTGGGATTCTCATCATGGAGATCATCTCTGGACGGAATCCAGTCGACTATAGCCGTGCGCCTGGCGAGGTCTTATTGGATCTACCCCGATGAAATTTTGATTCCTCTTTTACTTGATGGATGATCAATATGAATGAATATTTCAGGTGAATCTGGTCGAGTGGCTTAAAACGATGGTTACGAATCGGAACGCAGAGGGAGTTCTCGATCGGAAGTTGCCGGAGAAGCCTTCTTCACGAGCACTCAAACGAGCCCTTTTAGTAGCTTTACGGTGTGTGGATCCAAACACACAAAAGCGGCCGAAAATGGGGCACGTTATACACATGCTCGAGGCAGATGAGTTTCCTTTCAGAGATGTAAGTCCAGTTCAAACTCAGCAAATCTGATCTTATTTGCTGCATTTCTATTCAAGTGTATCTGTCGATGACTCGTAGGATCGGAGAGCGGGACGAGAACTAGGACGATCCCAGCGGGAAAATCTGAGGGATCAGTTGATGGACAAAAGAGTGAGCGAATCAGGAGATAGCAGTGGGTATGAAAGTGGAGCTCAGATTCATCGCCTTCTATGGAGAAAGCAAGAATCTGAAGACCAGTAAAGTTTAGGAGGTGAAAAACTAACATTCTTTTCCAAATCAGAGCTGGTTCATCGCAAATGTCTATCAGTTCAAGATGTAAATCTGAGTTCTGTAAGCAATTTGTCGTGTCTTTCTGGAGAGAACATGGCCTTTCATTTTCATTTCTGGCTGCGAGTGCTGTTGTTTGTTGGCTCAAACTTTTCAAAATGAAGATGTTTTGTGTTTGATTTCTTCGAAATTCTTGCAGAAAATGAAAAAAAGGAAGAATTTGCTTTGATGGGTCGCTCTCATTTCCTCTGCATTGTGTGTAGATATGATTGTTAGGACTAATAATCAATGTTCTTAAGTTGCGTTTTTTTGTCACATCATATTAGGGGGAAGCTTTTTTTTGTTATGTTCTTTAATGATTCAGCTTTGACTCCATTAATGAAGGTTGGTTAAGACCAGCACTTGGTTTTCAAAGTTTAATTAGAGTTTGATGGTGGGGACATGGCTGTTCCAGCAGACAACGTTGACAGACAGGTCTGCGCAATTTGCCTCTTCTTCCTTTTTTGGTTTTGGCATTTTATTGAACACCTTCATTACTTTTTGGGCCTGTTCGTTGCTTCTGATTCAGCTTTTTCATTTTTGTGTTTGTGTAACTTTTCCTGCGCTTCCATTATCGTCCTGTAAAAACCATGGATGAATAAAAATGAAAGTTCTCACTTGAAATTATAATGGGTATTTAATTTGATGGAATTGGGCCAGAAGCAGATCATGGGCTGTGTTTGATCGATCGCAAAAGGTCGAATCTTTAACGCAAATGGATTCGATTTCCACGAATGATGGTCTACCTTCTTCAACACACTCTGGAACGTGGGTTTCATTTCTAGATGACGGTGCCAACTGTAACGCAGCTGTCGTCGTCCTTCTTCGCTTCTTCCTCTCTCACTCTAAGCAGACGGAATCACTTGTCCTGCTTGTTCGTATAATTAATCGATTAACCAGACTTTATTTTCAGCCCATTTTGGTGGTTTCTTGTAAAAGTGGAGGAGAGAAGGTAACCCAGAAGCAGAAGCTTCGTTTGATTTGTAAGAGTCCGAGGAAGAAGGCGATCCAGTTGGGTTTTCAATGCACGCGAAAACAGACTCTGAGGTCACTAGCCTCGCACCATCTTCTCCGACCAGATCTCCTCGCCGTCCCGTCTACTACGTTCAGAGCCCGTCCAGGGATTCCCACGATGGGGAGAAGACGGCGACGTCGTTTCATTCAACTCCGGCGCTCAGCCCCATGGGATCGCCGCCGCATTCTCACTCTTCCGTCGGTCGCCATTCGAGGGAGTCTTCGTCCAGCAGATTCTCCGGCTCTCTGAAGCCCGGATCGCGCAAGATCTCGCCCAACGACGGATCTCGCGGCGGCCATCGGAAGGGTCAGAAGCCGTGGAAGGAGTGCGATGTGATTGAAGAGGAAGGCCTTCTTGAAGACGAAGATCGGAAAAAGGGTATTCCTCGCCGGTGCTATGTCCTCGCTTTCGTTCTTGGTTTCTTCGTTTTATTCACCTTCTTCTCTCTAATTCTATGGGGTGCAAGTAAGCCTATGAAGCCAAAAATCACCATGAAGGTACTCTTACCAATCACTTACTCCAGTTAATTTGTCCCAATTGGGGGCTGAGTTTGGCTGTAGTTTATTTTATTTTTAATTTTCCGCCATTGTAGAGCATCACGTTTGAGCAATTTAAGATCCAAGCAGGCTCCGATTCCACCGGGGTCGCCACCGACATGGCATCTGTAAACTCTACAGTAAAATTCACATTTCGCAACACAGGCACATTTTTCGGCATTCATGTCAGCTCCATTCCTTTAGATCTATCCTACACCGAGCTCACAGTCGCCTCCGGCAACGTAAGTAGAACAAAAAAACCCAGCTTGGCATTAAAGTGAACATTCAGATCTGTTGACCCAAAAGGTCTTCTTCCTCTTACATTGCAGATAGAAGAGTTCTACCAATCAAGGAAGAGCCAGAAATCGATCACAGCGACAGTGTCGGGTACAAGGGTCCCTCTGTACGGCGGGGGAGCGAGTCTGAGTAGCTCCACCGGAACGCCGGCGCTGCCAGTGCCTCTAAACTTGAATTTCGTGGTGAGGGCAAGAGCAAACGTATTGGGAAAACTGGTGAAGCCGAAATTCGAGAGGAGCGTTGATTGCGCTGTCACTTTTGATCCTCTGAAGCTGAACGTCGCCATCTCTCTCAAGAACTGCACAGTCCATTGAAAACGACTTGAAATTTGTTGAAAAGGAAGGCGCCCAGTTCGATCGAACCCTTCAATCAATGCATAATTTTTAATTCACTGTTCTTGGTTTTTGATTGTTAATCTCTACTTAATTATGGTTGTAATCCCAATTATTGATTTATATAATCACTTTACTCCTGTTCGAGATTGGGTCGTCAACATTCTCGGCATTGTTGGCTGGTTACAGGTAGCACAGAGGAATATTGTAGTTTGGTCAACCCGTTGAACTAAATAAATTGGATTAATGTTAATTAACTTTCTATTGATTCCTTCCTCATTCAAAATTCATAACATATCTAAAAATGGGCGAAGCATAGGACCGTCACTACTGATCGGTTTGGTTCCGGGTTCTGGACTCATTGACTGTTTGGTTACTATTGATCGGTTTGTTTCGATTTGGATTCTTGACTTATTGACTGTTTGGTCACTACTAATCGGTTTGGTTTGATCCAAATTTTAGACTCATCAACGTTTGGGTCACTAATGATCGGTCACTACTGATCAGTTTGGTTTGGTTCCGGGTTTTGGACTCATTGACGGTTTGGTCACTACTTGATTGGTTTGGTTCGATTCAGATTCTGAACTCATCAACAGTTTGGTCACACTACTAATCGGTTTGGTTCGATCCAGATTCTAGACTCATCAACGTTTTGGTCACTAATGATCATTCACTACTGATCGGTTTTGTTTGGTTCCGGGTTCTGGACTCATTATCGGTTTGGTCACTACTGATTGGTTTGGTTCTATTCGGATTCTGGACTCATTGACAGTTTGGTCACTATTAATCAGTTTGGTTCGATCCGAATTCTGGACTCATCAACATTTTGGTCACTAATGATCAGTTTGGTTTGATCTGGGTTCTAGACTCATCGATGGATTGATTCGATTCTACCAGTTTGGTCGAGTTTTACCCAACCCTTATTATGAGAGAATGTCCACCCTACAACTCAATAACCAATAAGTAGGGATAAGAATTGAGTCATTTTATATTAATTTATTATAAGCCTATAAGGCCCAATCTAGGTTGGGCTTCTTGACAAGGTTGAAGCCCATAAGGCCCAAAAGATAGTGACTCTTGGGTTGAAGAGGAAATGGTAAGAAGAGAGTCAAAACAGGCAAGAAATGAAGAGGCCCTTCCGCTTCGGGATACTCCATCATATTCAAAGTTAATCAACCTGTCTGCTTAACTTCCATCATTTCGACGCGCTGTTGCGGGAATTTCAAATCTTCTCCGTCCTCTTTCCCTCCCTCCGGCGATCTATGGCTCCTCCTCAACACTCTCAAAAACTGTAGGAATATATATGTTTTGTTTTTCTGATGATTAAAAATATAATAATTTCAAGTTCAAACCGATTTGAATTTTGTTACTTGTCTTCTTCAAACGTTTATACCAGGAATTTGGGTGCAACAAATGGTCAGATTTTGCCGGAGGTCCGTTCTAGTGATCAGCATTCCCCCAACGTTCCTCCTGGTATTTTCTATTCTCTCCCTCGCTCATTCGAATTTGATATTTCAGTATTTTACACTGTTTGGTCGCTGAGAAAATTGAAGTTGCAAGAAATTCGGAACTGTTGTTTTTACTATTGTGTTAAGTTTACGAGTAATTTTGGTTGGTTTTTGTTCATTTTTTGGCTAAATGGAGCTCAGTTTTTACTCTTTGTGCTCATTGTTGACTGTTGACTAGAAAAGCAACACTTGACACTCTAACCTTCGCAAACGAACTGAAACTTGGCTCACCCTTTTTTTTTTCTCACTGGTTTTTACACTTCTTTTATGATATCTGCTGCCTGTAGTTGGATTGCAACCAGATTCAATACGTGCACTTGACTATGGGGTTGGTAGATGTGAATTCCAATTCAATTACGGGTTTGAACGTGAGAAGAGATTGACGGAACAGGATTTCTTAGAAAACCTGTGGAACCCCACGTCTGCTTATTTTGGCCAACCGCAGGTAGTCTGCACCAGCTTGCGTCTGTCCCTTGAAAATACCTCCAAAGACTCGGTAGCTGGTATTGATGGCAAGTTAAAGAGACAGGATGCGGAGATTGATAGAATTCTTAAACTTAAGGTGTGAATCCGTAAGAACTATGAAGGTTTTACTTTCTATCTTGTCAGCAACTTGGTTTTATGATTTTTATGAGAAGTCACATATACTATTGCTGCAACACCTAGATTATTTTTTCTTCATTACACACACATAATATTGCTGCAGCACCTAGATTATTTTTTCTTCATTACACTGTAATTGATAAATGTAGTCTCATTTGAATTGGAAAAGTTTACCTTGTAGATTGTTTCTAATCAAACGTAATAATGTTAGGAGGATGTCATGAGCTACTTTATGTGGAAATAACTTTCATCCTGCACATAAAAACCCGTATGATTGAGAATGCTTTGTTCTAATGCAATGAAGAAAGGATATTTTGCTATGGCCCTTCAATTTGTTCCTTTCTTGTATGTTCAGTATATTTGGAATGATGAGAACATGTTATCCTAGGGAAATTTTGACTTGTTGAAAAGGAAATCCATTTACTTTTTGTAATGTTGTTTGGAGGTTTTGCAATGTGCTTGATGTTGCTGCGTATTGAACTCAATTGTTATATTATTGGTTTTTGTGTTCTTTTTGATTGGCATATGATTGGGTATTTTGTGTTCTGTCTTTTGGGCTTTTTTGGTAGTATTTGTGTTTTGTTTGTTAAGTAATTCTATGTTAATTAACAACTAGACAATTTTGCAGACGTTTTCATAGTTCAATAAATTTCACTTAACTAGTTGATTTGCCAACAGGTCGACAGATTGCGAAAGGCCTTATTAGAGAAGCTTCAAAGCTCCCGTTTTCAAGCATTTTCGATTGTCGAAGAAAGAATCATTCAGAAACTACGCCAGAAAGAAGTGGAATTGGAAGCTATCAATAAGAGAACTATGAAACTCGAAGAGAAAATCGAATTGTTGAGTACCAAAGCAAGGGACTGGGAACAGAGAGCGAGATACAGTGGAAGGATGATTACACCCCTGGTGGTTACTCTTCGACAAATATATGCTCAGCACCGAGCTAGTCAAGAAGGGTCCGGAGACAGTGTGGTTGTCGATGATGTTCGCCTGCTCGGAAAGAATGAAAACGAGCTGAAGGAGACAATGACTTGCAAAGTCTGCAGAGCTAACAAAGTCTCCATACTCTTACTGCCGTGTAAGCATCTCTGCCTCTGTAAAGATTGCGAAAATAAGATTACAATATGTCCGATATGTCGATCTCCTAAACTTAGTGTAACTGAAGTTTATATATAGTACTTCTCTGATCGAAAAAGATCGAATCACAGGATGCAGTTAAAACACATTTATTTTTCTTGTCACTCTGGTGCTTCTCTTGTGAGGCCTTGCAGACAGTTTGAGTTTGATACATGAGAAACTATTATTTGAGAATAACAGGGAGAAGATTGGGCCAAGATCCAAGGATTTCAAGTTTTTGTGATTTGGGTTTATGAATATGGATCGTTTTCTTCATTTATTGAAGTAATTTTTATGGGAGTCTCATGCATGTATGTGTCAGAGCCAAGGCTATAAAAAGTTGGCTTACCCTATAATAATAGAGATTGTAGAAGCCTGGGACAAGGAAGTTTCTGTTTGGATTGAATATTAAACCACCCTCTTTCTCTCTCTAGGTGGGGGAGGGAGAAGAGCGAAGACCTTTTTTCTAATCATGCTCTAGAAAGTGATGACAAAGAGGAAAGTGAATATGCTTCTGCCATGATTATAGACTTATATTGCAATCTATTATTAGGGTTATTATTATCAGATCCACCTCACACCTCCACTAGCACCTCCTCTGATCCCACCACCATATCTAAGTCCTGTCATACTCATACTCTTCCCCTTTGCCTTTCTTTTCTTTTTTTTTTCATGCCTTCTCTTTCTCTTTTCATTTTCCTCAAAGCCAATCATGGTATTTCAATAGAATTTTGGTTTCCTTTTGTTAAAAATCAAACACAAACTAGAAAAAGAAGAAAAAACAAAGCCGAAGACTTTGAAAAAATCACGGGCATAAGAGAAAATTTAGCATGAAAACTAAATTACAACTACGAGTTTTGCAATCAAAACTTGCATATATTTATAGAACAAAATCTTGATGAAGATTTGAAATGTTGACCCATCGATCTGGCTAAAAAAGAATTTGAGTCACTAAAATTTAATACGTTTAATGGATAATCGAAAGTTCAATAAATAAAGTGAGAATCAAAAGTTTAATACGTTTAATGCAACTGCTAGTTTTGTGAAGCAAGATTATATGTATTTACATAGCAAAACAAAACTTTGAAAGAGATCCGTAATGCAGACATATCATTCCAACGGAGGAAGAATTGAAGTAAATGAAGCAAGAAGAGGGTGGGAGTGGGACTTTTGGTCCAGTTCAATCATGTAACTCCCCCTCCTTATTCCCTATAAAGCTGGTCTTTTTCCTTTCCTTTTTCCCTCTTTCTTCTTCTTCTTTCCTGCGGGGTCTATGCCCAGCCTCCCACCATCACCTTCCTTCCACTTTGTATCTGTTTTGCTTTCTTAAAAGACATCATTTTCTTCAGTGATTTCAGTTTTGGACTCCAGCATTCCTTCTTTTGGAACCTCTCTCTCTCTCTCTCTCTCATGATGTTTGGCCAAACGTGAAAACAGCTTAGCCTTACATAATTAAAGCCAACCTCAGAACGCTCACCAGCGGTGTAAAATTTTGGTTCTTCTTTTGGCAACAGTGAGATGTGGTTCAAGAAGACGAGCCTCATTAATCCTTTGCATTAATGAATCTTTGGTAGGGATTACATTGAGTTAGGTATGCATGGAAGAATCGAGTAACGTAAATCAAGGAAGATTGTTTTTCCAACCGATGAAAGGGGTCCATCGATATAATTTTGTGCTCAAGTTCGATGATCGTGATTCGACCAATCTTTTCGCTTGACATGATTGAGTAGCCATAAGGGTTTCTCTCAGTGGATATTTAGGTGGCCATTATACATTCATGATCACAAAACTATGAACACAAATCTCTCCCCTCAATCACAGAAAGAAGAACTCAAACAGATTGGGAAGCAACTTGCAAATCATTTTCCGATAATTATAAATGGTAATCCACTGATTGCCAATATCGTGTCACTCACGATCGGACGACGATGGTGGACCCATTTGTGCTCGATTCACCTCGAGAAATCCCTTGGATTAAGGAAGTAGTGTTTTAAGCAGGCATGAAAAATGGGGCCCTCTTGTTTTTTGAAGCACACCTTTGTTTTAACTTTCCTCAGCCACAGTATGAAAAGAAGAGAAGAGAAGGAGAAAAGGAATGTGATATGCATGTGATCCAACAGCCTTTATGTTCCCCTCTTAAACCCTAATTTTGTTCTTTCCTTTTATGTTTTTCCATAATGATTTCCAAGATCATATGGAACTACTAATGTTTGTACTGAAAACTTAGCAGGTGACCCCATTTTAAGTCATGCGAGGTCGGCCACGACCTCGTTGATCATCCTTTCTACTAACCCATCATCAACTTATATGGTTCTAGTCCTACAAATCTACAAACGTACCACTCTTCCAATTTATGTTACTGCATTCCCGATCGCTTGTAACAACATATTTCATGACGAAGAGAGAAAAAACTTACCCGGCGACTGAATCCCGAGTCTTTATGTTTTGCATTTAAATCGTCCGAGTAAATTACGAGAAGAAAAAGAAAAGGTGTAAAAGATAAAGAGGAGGAAAGAAATTGGGTGTTGTTGCTCTCTTCTTTTAATGTGACTCCTAAAGTGGACCTGAAAGTTAACTTTCTTGGACAACAAACACACCATTTTTAAGGGACTTCTGTTTTTGCATGGAAAATGAAATTCTCTGCATTATATTATTACTAATTTAGAGGCTCAAGGAAATGAAATTTGTAATTTTATTTATAAAAATTAAATTAAATTTATTAAGTTTTGGTCTGACTTGAATTCTATTGTAGATTTCATTTAAGACTTTATTTTCTCTATAAATTTATATAAGATAGAGTCGCAAAACTCGTAGTTATATCCTCTACCAGTGATTTTTTATTTTGAAGAATCTTTTTACGTAAATCTGGTATCATCAACTTATAAAAATGTTGCTCTTATTAACCTCATAAACAAGAACATTTGGGTTTTGTGTGGTCCTCGCTTCAAAAAGTATTCTTGAATTGATACCTGTTGCCTACTCGTACCAAAACAAATGAAAAAAAAGAGAAGATTAAGGAGGAAAATAATAATAAATTCAAATTGGGTGTTGATTTGATATGTCGAGGAAAATAAAGCGTTCGGTGCTCTAGTCTTTCCCATCAGACGTTACTACGCGAAAGCTTAGTAAAAACGGATTAGCTTTTGCTAAATTTACTCAAGCTAGAGCTTCAACAAAGAATTCAAACCCTAGTCCCTCTATGTTAGACCTAAAAGTTTGATTATAGGTGCCTCAAAACACTCCCCCCAAAGCAGTTTGATCCGAAAAGGGCATTGATTTACGGCTTTAAATGTTTATACTTTTTGTATGTACTAATGATTAAATGGGTGTTTGTAACAATTGGGCTTTTGACCCGGTCAAAAAAAAAAAAAAAAAAAAAAAAAA
>CM039484.1:28936242-28997254 GCA_022433065.1 Begonia loranthoides
CAAAATATTCTCACTATTTGACGTGTGTCGATGACTGAATCCTGAGTGGGGGGGGGGTTTCAAATTTCTTCTTTTTTACACATGGGTCGGGCCTAGCCCGGATATAACATTCTTCCCTAGTTAAAGAATTTCATCCCTGAAATTAGAATAACCTCAATCGTACCATTGAATAAGTGAGGATATTTTGCCACCGTTTTCGATTCAATTTCCAATGTAGCTTCTCTTTCATTATGATTCTTCTACTGTACTTTAACCAATGGTATCTCACGATGACGAAGAACTCTTATTTCACGACCGATCATTTTATCAGGTTCTTCCTCATAAGAAACATCTTCTTGGATAGGTACCTCGGTTCAAGAGATCACATGTGATGAGTCAGATACATACTTCCTTAACATAGAAACATGAAAAACTTTATGAACATAACTTAGCTGTAGCGGTAAGTTCAGACGATACATCACATGGCCAACTCTTTCAATAATCTGAAAATGACCAATATACCTGGGAGCCAATTTTCTTTTTACTCATAAGCGGCTTATACCTCTTCTGGGTCTGACTCTTAAAAATACAAAATTTCTAGGTTTAAATTCAACTTCTCTTCATAAGAGATTTGCATAACTTTTCTGGCAGCTTTAAACTGTTCTCAGCTTTTCTTTAATCAATTGAACTTTCTTAGTAGTCTTTTGAATCACATCAAGATCGAGAGTAATACATTCCTCAGCCTCAACCGAACATAACAGTGATCTATACAGCCTTCCATACAAAACTTCATAGGGTGATATTAGTCTAATAGTTGTTACTATAAACAAACTCTACCAACAGTAAATGATCTATCCAGCTATTTCTAAAATCCAAAATATAGAATATTAACATGTCCTTGAGAATCTGAATTGTACATAAAAACTTTCCATCCGTCTGGGGATGATGTGCAATGCTCAAACTGAGTTTAGTGCCCAAAACTCTTTGAAGGGTTTTCCAAAATTTTGAAGGAAATCTCGAGTCTCTGTCTGAAATAATATAAGAAGGAATACCATGAAGACGAACAATGTTCTCAATATACATTACTTAACCTTTTTAGAGAATAATCCATTCTAACCGAAATAAAATGCGCAGATTTAGTCAATCTATCAACTATTATCCATACTGCATCAATTTTCTATTTTGTCTTGGCAAACCAGCACAAAATCCATAGTTATTTTATCTCATTTCCACTCCAAAATAGGTAAAGCTTGTAACAACCCAGTCGGTCTCTGATGCTCTTCTTTATTTGCAGGTAGGTCGAACACTTAGAAACATATTTTGTTACATCCCTCTTCATCCCATTCCACCAAAACTAATGCTTCAAATCATGATACATTTTGTGATGCCAGGATAAATAGCAAATCTCGATTTATGGTTCTACTAAAACAATTTCCCTCAAATCCGAATCACTAAATACCACAACTCGATCTCTGACATAAAGAAAATCATCTGAACCGTCCACCTGCTTGGATCTTTTCAAGTCTTTCCTGAAGTTTATCGTCATATTTTTGCATATACTTTACACACTATAGAAGTGTAGAAGTTGCTATCAAATTAAACACTTACATTGTTTGGTCATCCTCCAGATACCCCAGCTCATAATCTCCAATAGCCACATATCGTTTCTAATCCTCCAATACTAAACAAGATAAGAAACCTCGAGGATATCGGTTCAAGGCATCAACTACAACGTTAGTTTTTTCGGGGTGATATTCCAAAGAGAAATCATAATCTCCCACATATTCCATCCAATAGTGCTGTCGAGTGAAAAGATATTTCAAACTCCTTTGAACAGAAAATATATCAAATTTAGCACCATAAAGATAATTCTGCCAAATTTTTAAAGCAAAAATAATAATAGCTAACTCCAAATCATGAATATGATAGTTTCGTTCATATGTCTTCAACTGTCAAGATGCATAAGCAATCACTCTCTTCTGTTGCATCAGCACGCATCTTAAACCAATTCCCAATGCATGCAGTATTTACTATGTACGACAAATTTTCATCAGGTACTGCCAAAATTGGAGTTGTAGTCAATTTTTTCTTAAGCTCCTCAAAAGATGTTTGAAATCTATCGTTCCAGATAACATGTGGCATTAAAATACAATAGAGACAAAATACCAACCTTTATGTTGGTGGAGGGTCATTATCTAATATCCCTCTGCAAGCTGACGATTGATAACGAGCTGAGGATTTATAATGAGCATCTTGTACCAAAGATCAAGACATTTAAACATTAGTAATGGTTTGGTAAGATAGTTGACATTTTGAGTAGCATATGGAGTGAACTGGATGACAATGGCTTTATATGCCACTTTGCCTCAAACAAAATGAAAATCTATTTGTGCATTTTTGGAATTTGAGTGAAACACTACATTTGATTAACAATATGAAGAACTGATGTTATCCATAAGAATGGCTAGATGATCTACTGTAATGCCAAATTTTTTCAGTAAAGAAATAAGCAATGATAAATCAATAGCTCTGATGGAGACAACATAGTATTCAGGTTGAATGTTGGAGTTTGAAATGACTTTTTGCTTCGTGGATCACCCGGACACAAGGTTAGAACTATAAAATAACAATAGGCCCTTGTGCTCTTACGATTATTAAGAAATGAAGCTCAATTAGCATATGTTGAAAGGTAAGAGATGGAGTAGACACCTTAGAGAAATATAGAGAACAAAAGGAGGTTCCTTTCAAGTAGAGTAACATACGCTTTGCAACTCGTCAATCCAAGTCAGTCAGAGAGTGTATATAGCCCAAAAAAATTTCAACTCGAGCCAGCTCGAGAGCCACGAGTTAAACAAGTTGAGCCGAGCTAAGCTAAGACGAGCTAACTAAACGAGCCTAACCCTTAACGAGTCGAGTATAATGAGCCAAGTATACAATACATAAATGTTTCAAATTTATACCAATATAATGTATATTTTTTTAAAATTTAATTATTAAAATTATATAATTATTTAACGTAATTAACAAAAAAGACACTTAACTATAGGTTTAGTGACAAAACAAAGACAAAACAATTTTTGCTAACAAATAAAATACTAAACTATGATAAATGAACAAACAAACATTGTTATCATGTTTTTCATTAAAAATTTAAACTTTTTTTCCAGCGAGTAGGTCGTCATTCCATAGTGGATTCGTACAGCAATTCAATAGTTGTAGTCAATGACTTACTTTCTGCAGCAAAAGAAAAGAATCCACTGTGGAAACAGTATTTTCCACAGCAAAAACATGTCTTCCACTGTGAAAAATAAGTCATATTCCAAGGACTTGCTTTTCGTATCGGAAGACAAGTATCCTCTATAGAAATGGTATTTTTTGTAGCGGAAACTTCCCTTCCACTATGGAAAGTAAGTCGTATTCCAAGGACTTGCTTTCCTAAGTGGAAGGCAAGTATCAACTGCAGAAAGTATATTTTTCCTAGTGAAAAAGGAAATTTTCATAGCAGATACTTGCCTTCCGCTGCGAAATCGTAAGTTCCTCAACAAAAATGTGTCTTTTGATGAAGAAAATGCATACGATGATTGAGCTTCCTTAACCATAGTATATAACTTCACATTCCACCCCTGATAGAGCCCACCAATCAGAGTGATTTTCGAGTGAACTCTGAACCCTAACCCTAACGCTCACTGTTTCCTCTAATGGATTCTACCAAACCTAAAAAATTTAAATTTCTAATGAAAAATGTGACGTGATTCTTGCCTCGTTCATTTTCCATAGTTCAGTGTTTACATCACTAAAATTATATACATCCTAACTAGGTTGTCACTCATCTAATTGCCAATCATTTGCAATATGTTAACAAAATTATAAGTTTGAAAAAAATTACTTCAAATTACAATAGAAAGTAAAAAAAGAAAACAAGATCTAGTCTTTAACATCTAAATTTTTAAAGTCTTCAAGTATTTCATCTTCTCGTTGTTGATCTCTCATCTTGGCATCGTTCCAATCCTTGATACAAATGAGTATTTCCACTAGATCATGTGCAAGTCGTCCTCTTCTTTCATTGTACACACATCCACTTACACTAAAAGTAGGCTTCAATGCTATAGTAGAGACCAAAGGTGTTAGTAGATCATGTGTCATTATAGAAAGAATATGATATGTAGTAGAGTATTTTTTTTCCACTAATCTAAAACATCAAAATTCTCTTATCAAGAAAATTGATAACGAGTTCAAAATAAATATTAAGTTCATTACACAAAATATTAGAATAATTTTCACTATTTAATTCACTCCATATATCATAAATATTAAATTGTGGAGCTACAATGCCACTACCACTACCAGAACAATTCTCCGTGTGTGGAGGAGGACATGAATGACGAAAACTAGAATATTTTATTTAAGGAAAATTAATAAAACAAACTCTAGACTTTGGAGTTAGCAATACGTCAAACTTGAAGAAATTTTGCAGACAACTAAAACCTCAAACTATGGAAAAAGAAAGACGCAAACCTCACAGTTACGTTTTCGTCAATATAGATGTCTCTCAATACTAAACGGCGTTGTCTCTCAACATCAATTGACGTCCCTTAGCATCCATGGATATCCCTTTATGCGAAACCATGCCATAAGTGGAGAGACATCTGTTGTTGGTTGAGGGACGTCTGTCGTAAGTGGAGAGATGTTCTACTTAAGTTGAGGGACATTTGTCTTAAGTCAAGAGACATCTGTCTTAAGTCAAGAGACATCTGTCTGAAGTCGAGGGACGTTCAATATGGGAGGAGGGGCGTCCGTCTGAAGTCGAAGGACGTTTGTTGTGGGAGGAGGGATGCCCATCTTAAGTCTAGGGATGCTTGTTGTGGGACGATGGACATCCATATTAAGTCAAGGGACTTCCGTTGTGGGATGAGGGATGAGGGACGTCTATACTCTATCCAACGTGCATGACCCTTTTGTCCTCCAGCTCCTCTTCTCCTATCTTGGACGTCCGTTTTTTCATCCAGCAGCCAACAAGGATGTCCCTTGGCCTTACGATGGCCACAAAGATGCCCTCCTTGTGGATCAACCTTAGACATCTCTCGTCGTTGAAGGACATCCGTTGTTGATCGTTGGACATCCCCGTTGGACGATTCTTTATGTTAACATGAATGCAACATTTGCCTAGACCTTTTTTTGATGAAAAATGCGACTGCGAGGTTTGTGTCATTCTTTTCCCATAGATTGAGGTTTTAGTTATTCGCAAAATTTTTTCAAGGTTTGGCATGTTGATGACCCCAAAGTCCATAATTTATTTTGTTAATTTTCGTTTAATTAATAAGAAGAATATAAAATAGCAATTCTATTTATTATTTTATAACTAGAAATTAAATGAGTAGTACATAAATTAGTAGATATCCTAATAAGCAAAAAACACACTCCTTTTAAGAGTATTATTAAATTCATCTATTTTGTGGATATTGCGCAAAAGTATATGTTAAATATATAAAAATTGAAAGAACAAGATGAGAAATAAGATAATAAATTCTAGAATATTCATTTGTAGCATCGTAAAAAGGTTTTAGAAAATAAAAAATATATTAGTAATGTCACAATTAGATTTATCAAGATTAATACTTTGTGTCTTTTCATTAATAAAAGCACAAATAACTTGTCAACATGACCTATAATTTTACAACATCAAATAAGTTGAATTCCACCTATTATCTACGTAGATTTTTAATTTTCTCAGTTTAAGTTAGACAACTATACAAAATTCTTTATATTATTGTTATCTAGAATTAGACTATATAATATAAGAAAATTGTGAATCTAATTAATTCAATATGAGGCGAAATATATGTCATACTATCTTAAACAACCAAATTCAAAATATGACACATATCTCATATGAAAAATGAGAATCATGACTAACATCTAATTGAAAATATTTTTTAAAATGGGAAACGACAATATCGTTGCACTAACGTTATTAAGAGTTATACTAAAAATTCTATCTCTAATACAATATTCTTGTAATATTGTCACAATATATCTATAAATAGAGATACCAATGTTAGGATATTCACAATTATAAAATCCTAAGTTTTTTTTTATTTAATCGTCAAGATTCATCAATAAATGGGAAGTTACAAATATATAAATTATAGCATTACATACACTCCATAAACCAGACATAATATAAATAGACATTGAAGGGGCATTTGCAAAAAAGGTAATTAATTTATTTTTCATATCATTAAACATTTTAATAATGTCATTTCTTGTTAGACTTCTAGGTGCGCATTTAAAAGTAGAAGTAACATATTCTTTCATAAAATTTTCAAACACTTCACTATCGGTGAAGAATAAAGGTAATTCATATTGTGCTATAAGTTTTTCTATACATTCTCTCATTCTATTTTGTGAATATGTAAAAGTGTCACTACCACTAGCATTCATTTGTGTTTGTTTAAGATCTCTTACTTGCTCATGTCATTTTTGAAAATGTTTACCAATTGTGATAGTGAAACTACCGAAATATATGCATAATTTTTAATACAATATTTACATTGAGCTCTAATTTCTATTTTTCTACCAATTTTAATTTCTTTTAACTTAAAATGATTCCATATATCAGACATTTTATTTTAATTTTTTTTTCTAGGTGAAGATGTTGATGTTTGTGCAGATGATTGTCCAATTGAAAATGTAAGACCTAACTCTATAATTTCTTCAACTTTATCATCATCAATATTCTCAACATTATAATTACGTGGATTCATAACAATTAAAATTAAATATCTAAAAGAAATTTTAAATAATAAATTGATACCACAAAACCAATAATAGCTTGTAGGTAGTATGAATTTGATCACCTCTACGTATAAGAAACCTACCAAAATTAATACAAAAAATATTTACTCTTATGAATAAAATTAATAATAATGTAAAAATATACAAATAAATTAAAAATATATCTTGTTAAATGAAAGGAAAGAATATAAAAATTTGTAAAATGAAGAAAGAATGATGAAGTATTACAAATTGAGAAGTATGAGATTAAGATATTGAAAGAATTTTCGGTGAAATGATTGAGAAGAAATTGTGATATTTATAGAGTTAGGTAGGGAAACAATTGAAGAAGAGTTCGGAGGGGGAAGAACCGAGGAAGTGAAGAATGATCACATGACCGTTGAATAAGTCGTATTTCTGCAGTAAACCTTTACATGGAGTAGTTGTAATCAAGAACTTACTTTCCATAGCGGAATGTACGTTTCTAGATTTTTTGCAGTGGAAATGTGTCTTCTACTGCAGAAAGAAAGTCCTATTTCAAGGACTTAATTTCCTCAGCAGAAGGTAAGTATTCGATGAGGAAATAGTATTTTTTTGCAGCGGAAAGGATAATTTCTGCAACAAATACTTGCCTTTCGCTACGGAATCTTAGTTTCATCAGTGAAAATATGTCTTCCACTGAGAAAAATACGTATGATGATTGAGCTTCCTTAACCGTAGTATATAACTTCACATTCCATCTTAGATAGAGCACACCAGTCAGAGTCATTTCTGAACGAACTTCAAACCCTAATCCTAACCCTCACTATCTCATTAAATGGATTCTACAATTCTATCATAAAAAATTTAAATTTCTAACAAAAAACATGACAACAATGTTTGTCTTATTCATTTTCCATATTTCATTATTTTATTTGTTAGCAAAAATTGTTTAGTGTTTGTTTGGTCAATAACCCCATAGTTTACTGTTTTTTTATATAAAAAATAAGCAATTCTCATTTTCCACATCAGAAAATTGAAAGATTAAGGAAGTGTATATATTCGATGGAGGGGGGAGGGGGTATTGAAACTAAAGGGAGAAATGAATAGGAGACTGGGCCTGACTCTAGGCCCATAAATATATCAAAATTTTGTGTTGGGAGCCCACGCAAATTAAAATAAAATTATATAAGGTGGGCTCCGTGAGCCTGGCCTAACCAAACCACCGAGCAAGCCGACCAACTCGCTCGCCTGACCCAGTCCCAAAAAGGCTCACGAGCACAAATTTTGGGCTCGACTCAGCTTGCTATAGTAGAAAATCTCGTCAGTCCGCCCATTAAACAACACTATATGATGTTGACTTAATTGATATTAAATATAATTATTTTGATAATGAATGTATTAATTATTATTTTATTCTAAGTCATTTATGATTATTGAGTTAAATTATTGTTTGAATATTTAAATTACTTACATGTTTAAGTTTTATTCACATTGAAAATACTATTGCAAGTGGGTATGTAGATTTACTAATATATTTGTTGAGTCTATTCAGCTTTGCTTAAAACTTTATATTTTAGACTTAAACAAAAAGATTGCAAAAGTATCAAAGTTTGGTAAGGCGGGCGCCCTTTGTCAAAGAGCACAAGTCCAGTCCCAAAGCAATGTTTTTCAAGCTTAACTTGCGGATACCCAAACTTGAAGGGTAAGCGCCCTCTGTGGATGCCCAGAGGAATCTAAGGAAGCCTAATCCTAAGTCAACGTTTTTCAATCTTAACTTGCCGACGTCTAGACCTGAAGAGCATACCCCCTCAGCGGATGGCCAGAGTAACCTAAAGAAGATTAGTCTTGAAGCATTGTTTTTTGAATCATAATTAGTAGAAGCCAGGAGACAAGTACGAACCACACAACAAACACCGAGAGAGGCTAGTTGAAGTTCGGTCATAGAGATAAGAACTCAAATTGAAGCTTCACGTGTACGCTCGGTCATGAAGTGTGGATGCCTAGAGCAAATATATCACAAATGCCCAGATGAATAGTAAAGAGTGACTGCAACTCGAGAATTTTGAAAGCATCTATAAATAGAAGCTCACTTTATTGTGCAACATAAGAAGAGCTAATTACACCGAAGTGCTGCTCGTTTACTTGCTGAAATTTAAGCCTTCATTCTTTAGCTAGAAATCTAACATCTCCTACTCTTAAACTTGAGGTGGTTCATTTTTTAAAGAGTTAGGTCTTTGTACTTAAATTTTTCCACCTCTCATTTATTGTGGAAACAAAAGGGTGGCACCCTTGAAGAGTCAGTAAATGTTTGATTGACACCCGCAATTTCAATCAAGAAAAATATTTGATTGACACCCGCAAGATCAATAAAGGAGAAGTGTGGTGCTTTGGAATAGTTGTAGTTGTTTGATTGACACCCGAAAGCTCAATCTTCAAAAATGAATTTCAAGGATGAGCCTTCAAGCGCGGACGTAAGTAGTTTGGCCGAAATGCGTCAATAAATTTGTTTGGACTTTCTTTCCCTTCTCTCTTGATTTTATTATTATTGCTCACATATTAGGATTAACACACAAAAAAGTTGTTAAACCTAACTCACCCCTCCCTCTTAGGTTAAATTGATCTTACATATGGGAGGCCGTGCAGATCATCATTATGTTGGGTTAAGGTCGAGGATCATGTGACTTTCGGGCTTGATTTGATACAGGGGATGAATGAGAAGGTACATACGATTAAAGAGAGGTTAAGGATAGTTCATAATGGGCAGAAAAGTTGTAAAGACCTGGATTTTTCTTACTTCAAAAATGCGTTAAATTTAAAATTTTTATAAAACAACTGAATCCTTATTAAAACCCTTCAATTGAAATCAAAGTTC
The DNA here is from genome assembly GCA_022433065.1 of Begonia loranthoides. Classification (NCBI taxonomy): domain Eukaryota; kingdom Viridiplantae; phylum Streptophyta; class Magnoliopsida; order Cucurbitales; family Begoniaceae; genus Begonia; species Begonia loranthoides. Next base: position 28,945,850 of record CM039484.1, read on the forward strand.
TTTTCTTAAAAACTCGATTGTTAAAACAACTTACTTAAAACGCGTTACTTTAATCTTTATTAACAGCGAAAGACCTCATTTATAAAATCATTTTTCTTAACTAATAGCGAAAGCATAAAACATTCTATAGTAAAAGCATAAATCGTTTATTTTTAAAAAGACAATAATTAAACTGTTACTTTATATTTACAAAACCTTTTTTCCTTTTACTTTCCTTAGCCTAGCAAGTCACAAGTCCCACCTGTGTAAATCTTTCATCAACTGCTCCTTCATCTGTTCTCTTCCATGTACCTACACCATTAGCAAATTGTGAGCCCTAAGGCCCAGTAAGAAATGAGATATGCAATATGATATATGCCTCTAACTCATTATGTCATAATGGGTCCGCACCAAACTATTCTTTTCTTTACGTTTCATTCTTTCATTACTCGTACGTAGAGCTGGGAGATTGGAGAATCTGTGTCAGAAAGAGTAGTATCTTTGTCGGCTTCTAACCACCTAGGGTAGACAAGCTCTCATGACCCGATTAGGGAAGGACATAATTTCTTCTGTGTCTACTTGGCTAGATCCGAACTACTTCTCCATCCTCCAACTCCCCTTTTTCATTCATTTTCTTTATTCATTTTTCCTCACGTAAATGTATATGAATACCCCCCCTCCGACGGGGCATTTCCTACTTGTTTCTATTATCATGATGCATATCAATGAGAAACATTATTGTAATGCATGTCAATGAGAAACAGTAATCACAACAATATAAAAATATGAGACATGAAGCAATAATCACAACAATATGAAAGCATGAAACATGAGAAATCTACTAACATACTATACATGGTGATATACTCTAAAACGTGCTTGGCAATTTAAAGAAACAATCACTATATAGGCATGCTTGGTAATTTAAAGGAAGCAATAACGATATAGACATGCTTTGCAATTTAAAGAAAACGATAATAATATAGGCATGTTTGGCAATTTAAAGGAAACAATAACAATATGCTAACATCCTAAACATGCTTAGAAATTAAACTAATAATGTGAGTGTAGCATGAGCATAATAAATAAGGCAACATGGTAGAAATCCTAACAAACAATCAAGGAAAAGACACTGCTTATGGTGTAGGGCCTTCACCGCAACGACTCTATCTCAATTCTTACCTCGAAGCTTTAACGCATATTCATACTTAATCTTTATCATTCTTTTCCTTTTCAATACCTTCATGATTAAAACATTTACTCATTAATAATCATAACTTATTAATTTTATTATTTTCCTATCCTTAATTACATAGTAATTCTAGGAACCCCTTAATTCCTAAAACGAAACATAACATTTGACAATTCTAACATTCTCTTCTTAACAATTTCATAATTATCTATACCCTTGATATTTATTTATCACTTGATAGCATTTCCTAATCCAAACTCAATATTTGTTTTCTAATCAATTAATAAACCGTGCACGTAAATATGTAATACAACATTTATCCAACAGGGCACACCAATATCCAGAATATATTTATCCAATTAGTGACTCGAATCCAAACCAACAGGGCATAAACTTCAAAGCAGTAATTCATTCCCACCAACAACTCTATTTTATAACTACAGACAATAAGTAATCAACAACCAACAGAGTGTAATCAGCAACAAGACTAATTCCAACATGTTCATGCTTTCGGAAATAACTATCATAGGGCATACTTTTGCAAATCAAACCTCACAGGATATTAACCCAAGCAACAGAGCACATATTTGACTATTCTTCACAGAACCAACAACAGATTAATAATTCTATTCACAGAACCAAGAAGCAGAAACCCAACAGAGACATAATTCCAAAAACAGAGTATATTCCTAACATTTTATCTTCATCCTTAATCCATAAAAGAACCAATGGAGGAAAACTCCTTACCTGAAGAACCGAGGAAACCCGAGAGGAGCAACAACTTCACCCCTTTCTTCCTCTGCTTCTTTCCTTTCTCTCTTCCTCTTCTTTTCTCATCGGGCTTTCACTCCCTCCTTCAGCTCTCAGCTCAACCTTTCCAGAGGGCTCTCAGCTCTGTCTCCATCTCTCTCCCAATTCGGCTCACCCGAGAGCTCACTTCTCCCTGCCAGCCATCCCTTCTCGTCTTAGTTTTTCTTCTACCATTCAAATCCACCATAGGCACAACTCACCACTCCCTGCCACAGACACCCGTGGGTGTCCCCAAGTCTTGCCCTGTCATCAGTACCATTCCTCCACGCACGTCCCACTGTCAATTTCACCAGAGCAAGAACCAGAAGAAAGATCGGTTCGGAATGAATAGCAAGCCGCCCCAGTCGTTCCTCCCAAACTGCCAGCCCCCTGCTTTGCCTTCATCAATTGTCCCTGTCCAATTCCTCCCTGCAATCCTCCACACCAAAATCCAATGGCAGAGACAACATACACACCATAAAATTGACCTAAATACTCACCCATGTTTGGCATGATGAGCATCACAGCCCGAATCTTCCCGTGGAACTCGTCCAAACTATGCCCTAGCCGCAACCCGTTATGCGGAGAAGGCCACACCGCTCGCAGCCCGCGTCACCCACAGCACCGGACAACATATTCTGTCACGAAAAAATTCAACCGAACACACCGAGCTCCCTTGCCTCTCGCTCCTTCGACCTCTTTGTCTCTCTATTCTGAAATGTTGGCCGCGAAAATAGCCAAGGCCAAACCGATTCCCTCTCCAAAGTCTAATTTTAAGACATTTTTCAAAACAGCGTAATTTTAGATTTATACAATTTCAAACTTGCATAATTTTTATTGGACATATCCAAATCCCTTCAATCCAAAGCTACACACTTTATTTATGTGTGTATTTTATGACCTTAAAATTATTTGAATTGATAGTCACAATAATCTCATCAATTAACCACAAACAGTGACTATGCTCATTTGTAGCACATCCATCAATTTTCGTACAAAAATTCATATCTTAATGAGCATACAATTAATTGATTCAATTTCATCACCATTTCATAATCTAAGACATCTACTATTATATGTATTTCTAGTTTGGAAAAATATTCTCAACTGTCTGGTCAATTTCTTCTTCAAAATCATCTCATGGCTTATTATCACTTAATTATATGTAATTATAATAAATATGATTAGTAGAGTTAATTCTTAATTTAGATCATCACAAACTCATTCGACCCATTTAGTTGGATTTAATCTGGATCAGTTTTACATGATCATTCAACGTACAATTGATTAAAAGGAAATTTAAAAGAAAGCAATGACAGGCTTGAAAAGATATGAAACAAAGATAGTATAAAAAACTTGAAGAGAAAAAGAGAGAAAGTTGGCAAAGAATGCAAGGCTTTGCATATCAATCAAATTTGACAATCATTCTTCTTCCCATCCACGTCCTCTCATACAAATTACATTTCTTTGGTTCTAATGATATTCTGCCATTTTCTGATTTTAATGTAAATAAATGCACACTTAGCTTCAAGTGCAAAACAATTGAGGGAGGGGGAGGGGAGGAACATGGTGAAGAAGGTCAAGGGTACATAATATTTTAACCTAATGCCTCGTGTGTAAACATGGTAAAGAGCATTATCAAAAGAGTAACATTTGGTTTACTCTATATTTAATATTTTTAATTATTTATAATTTATCTTAATTATCATAACATTTAATTATTGACATATAAGTACTACAAAGCTATTGTTTGATGTTTTAATGTCCAGATTTGAAGAAATGATTGCTAAGAACCGGAACCGACTAGAACCAGACCGGAATCGAGTCTCGATTCTAGATCCGAGTCTGGAACTGCACCGTTCCAATTCTGGTTCCTCAATCTTAGAACCGAGAACCGAATGATCGGTTCTAAAAAATCTAAAACCGGAACCAAGAACCGATTTGCCAACCCCTATAAAGGTACATAATATTTTAACCTAATGCCTCGTGTGTAGACATAGTAAAGAGCATTATCAAAAGAGTAAGATTAGGTTAACTCTATATTTAATATTTTTAATTAGTTATAATTTATTTTAATTATTATAACATTTAATTATTGACATATAAGCACTGCAGCATTAAAACAACAATTATAACATTGGTAATGAAGAAATAGTTTACGGTTTAACACCACACAGTACAAATAGCCAGTAAACGAGAATCTTGTCATGCCATTTACTTCCCATCACTTTGTCATTTCCTCGTGGGCTTCATATCTCCTCGTGATTACTCTTAAACGCCAGCGGCTCTCTCTCTCTCTTTCTCTTTATGTGTTGAATAGAATATACATGATCAGCTTAACTAGATAGAGAGCTTCTAGCCGTTTTGGTCAAAGACTTATCATCTTCAGATTCCACAAAGTTGAAGATACTTTTAAAGGGAAGAGAGAGAGAGAGAGATGGCCTCTGATGTCAAAGAAACTGACAAATAAGTGTGTGGAAAGAGACAGAAGAAAGAGGTTATGTATTGTCGTAGAGATTACAGAGTTTGATTCTCCACACTTTAGAAAGATCGAGACACAAGGATTGTCTGAAATAAAGTAATGTATGATAACCTAATACGATCACTAAAAAATTATTAAAAATAACATGGCTTTTCATCTGTACTCGCTCTGTCTTTTAATTAAGCTGTCTTTCCTAGAAGTCCCCGTAGTTTCTGTTGTTTTCTTTGTCGTAATTGTTTTAGAAAATACAACTCAAACATCTCGGCGGTGGTCATGTGATAGGAGGTGGGGCTCCTTCACTTTCACTGCATTTTAGATATTAGAATAGAATCTTCTTGGAGAGAGAGAGAGAGAGAGAGAGAGAGAGAGAGAGAGAGAGAGAGAGAGAGAGAGAGTGGTGATTTCTCTAGTGAGGGGTGGTGGGCTCGGTAGGATCGGTCTCAATCGCTGACAAGTTTGTGAGAATACCCAGCCTTTTGCTTCTTAGATTTCCATATTTTGTGTGGTTTTAGAGTATTAGATGAATCAAGATTCAATGTCTGCTGCATGTCTTGTCTAACAACCAAAAAAAAAAAAACTAATTGATCTTGTAATATGAGTTAGCCTGCAATTGCATCGAGTAGGCTCGAAAAGTTGTGCTATCCTAATCCAGCAACCATCAGAAAAATGGACAAAATGGTTTAAAATTTTATGATAAACAGAGGAATATATAGTAAAATTAGAGAAAAAAAGGAAGATTGAAGGTAGGGCAAGAGAAACATCGGAAATATTCCCAGAAATAAGCATGTAACATGAAAGAGGGAAGAAGAAGGGAAGATTAGAGATGAGTTAAAGGGGAAAAAAACAAAAGAAGAATCACGAGAATGGCATACCCAAATAAGAAGAATCAGAAAAATATTGAAAAGGACTCTGCCGGTCACCGTGTCAGCCGCTGCAGCTGCCATGGACAGCAGTGCAGGGTTCATAAAAGTCCAGGGTGTGAAACTGGGTAAATTGGAAAAGGAAGAAGAAGAATGGAAAAGGAAGAAGAAGAAGAAGAAAATCAAAAAAGAAAGAAAGAGAAAGCAGAGGGGCTGGCAAAGTTTAGGTATTAGAAGCTCTCCCCTTCTGTAAACTGAGAAAATTATTTCCATTTTTCTTTGATTATCGGGACTTGAAGCTGACATTGTTTCTTCCCATTTCCTATTTTTTCTTTTTCTTTTTCATTTTTCATTTTTATTTTTTAAATAATGCCATTGCCACATGCAAAAGCATGCATTGTGTTTGTCAATATTCAAATTCCCATACACCCTTTTCTTATATTTTTCATTTTCTCTCTCTCATCAACCATTATGCAGCTCTGGATTTAGAGTAAAACAGTGTTTTCTAAGAAAGAAAAGAGAAATACAGAGGAAATGATGAAGACGATTGGTGTTGTAGGTTAGCTGTTGTTGTTTAACGATAGAACCAAGTCAGATAGTGAATCCCCATCATTTTCTACTCTCTTTTTTTTTTCAGATATAAGGTAAAGTATACATCGAACTACGTGATGGGATTTAAAGTCTGTTCTTCCTGATGACGCCATTTCTCTCTCTTCTCTCTTCCCTCTTCTCTCTTCTCTCTTCTCTCTTCCTTCCGTCTTCTTCTTTGACATGTTATTCCAAACCCCTATAGATCATAGAGCTAGAGCTATAAGTCTAGACATGCTCCTCAGTCTACTTCTACTATACCTTTTACACACTAGCGTACAATCGCTTCTCTCTCTACTTTTTCTGAGCCTTCTTCTTTTGCCCTCACTCCTCTGCTGACGTGCCCAGGTGATTGAATTATTGTCCTTAAAAGTTTCCACAGATAAAAACTCTTGCTTTCTCTCTCTTAATACTTCTCAATCTCTCTCACTCTCTACTTACAGATGGCATAATTTGAACAAGATTGCGTGGAAAATGTTGGGATTAGTGGATATTGGACAGAGAGAGAGAGAAGCATTATTCTGTGATAAGTAAGAGAAATGATGACTAATTATTTCACATAGATCCTCTTTACCCATTACTTCGATCCCATCTATGATTCTCATAAGTGCATAAACAAAGCTAAAACTATCCCACTTCCTCCCCACGATGTCTTGCTCTTTTCTCTCTCTCTCTTTTTTTTTTAATTTCATAACTCTACATCATTAAAATCTACAAACATTGCCATGAAGTTGTCACCGCATTAAACATTCATAATTTGTGAAAGATATAGTACATCATCAATTTAATAAATGAATTATCCACCAACATGTCATAGTGCTTGATGGGTCGGGTTCTTTGGATGAGTAATTTGGATTAATCTAATTACTTGTAATTTTTGAAAAAATGTATAATGGGATAAAGAATATTCCTAAAATGAAAGCATTATTGTGGTATTTCTTAGTGAATTAAGATAGTCCATGTTAGTGAGAGAAAGTAATGGTAATAATGTACTGTGGGTTTCAGAGCCATCTCCTTCCAGATACTAATGAGAAGAAGTGTTAGAATGAGAATTAAGAATCAACTAGGAAGACGACGAAAATAGAGGGATTGGGTTGTGAATTTGCAACTTCTTGCTGTAAAACCCCTGCAACCATTCGTTCCCTGTGCAAGACTTTTTAATGGGTTTGCGCAAGATCAATGTCAGGAGAGAGAGAGAATAGAGAGAGAAGATAGAGAGATGTCACGGGTTTGTCTTGAAAGGACCTTATTTCGCAGTCCTAGACAGACACATATTCTCTCTCTCGCTCCAAATCAGATTTAATAATATTATTATAGATAAAAACAATGAAAAAAAACTCATAATTATCACACTTCCACAATCCCTGCCTCTGGAAACATTTTTATCTACCAACATCCATACCCACTTTGCGTATCATTTCTCCTCCTAAACTTCTTCTCTCTCTACAACTCTCTCTCTCTCTCTGTCTCTCTCTTCTTCTCTTCAATGGCTCTCATGCTTGAAAATTGCGAAGGGCTTCTACTATCTCTGGAATCCCACAAATCAGTGCCGGCGCCATTTCTGACCAAAACCTATCAGCTTGTCGACGATCCCACCACTGACCACATCGTCTCTTGGGGAGAAGATACCACCTTTGTCGTTTGGCGTCCGCCTGAGTTCGCTCGTGACCTTCTTCCTAACTACTTCAAGCACAATAATTTCTCCAGCTTTGTTCGTCAACTCAACACCTACGTATATACCTATTTTTCTCTCCTGATTTCTGGGTTCTCTTTCATTTTTCGTTTTGACTGACAGGATTACTCTTTTTTTATTTCCCATTAGGGTTTTAGAAAGATTGTGCCGGATAGATGGGAGTTTGCAAACGAGTTCTTCAAGAAAGGGGAGAAGCATTTACTGTGTGAGATCCACAGAAGGAAGACTGCTCAGCCACAAATGGCCGCCACTAACCTTCACCATCCACATTCCCCTCTAGGGGTGAACGGGCCAACTTTCTTCCCCTTTCACGGCCGTCTCAGTATCTCTCCCACCGACTCCGACGACCAACCAAACTGGTGTAACTCACCACCTCCGGTGGCTGGAAATAACTCCAGCTTCAACAACTCCGTCACCGCTTTGTCGGAAGACAATGAAAGGCTTCGAAGGAGCAACTCTCTTCTTATGTCTGAGCTTGCCCACATGAAGAAACTGTACAATGATATTATATATTTTGTTCAAAACCATGTTAAGCCGGTCGCTCCGAGCAATTCTTTTCCGTCATCTTTGATTGTTTCCAACCCTCCTACTCCGTCGCTGGCGCTACAAAAGCCCTTGAATCAGATTGTTGGGTTCTACCCTCCTCACCATAAACAAGCTTCTTCTGGCCAGGCTCGTTTTCTTAACTCCATGAACGGTACTGCAACAGTGAAGAACTCTATAACTTTTCTCGAAGAACAGACCGGCTATGGCTGTAAAACTAAGCTCTTCGGTGTGCCACTTCAATCCAAGAAAAGATTGCACGACGATTACAGTTCTAATATCACGACCAACATAGACAACAACAAGACACGTATGGTCTTGGATAAAGATGATTTAGGACTCAATCTCATGCCTCCATCTGCTTGCTAGCACTCCATTTTTACTTTCATTAAAGGAGAAAAAAAGAAACTTTCTTCTTATAATTTTCCATTTTCTTCCATCTCTATACCCTTTTTAAGATTATCAGCCATAGAACATTATGTATTCGTACGTGAGAGTGTGCTTGTGAGGCGTCTGTGTAAATAGCTGTTAGTGCCGATAATTTCTCTGTTCCGTAAACCGCCATTGAATATTGCAGGTGGGTTTTGATCAGAACGAAGATGAAAGCACAGTTTAAAAAATGGTCAATCCTTCTCTTTCTTTCAGTTCTCTTCACTGTCCAGTGGTTCAATTTAATGCATGGTGACGTTTTCGATTACCAGGCCATCTCCTTTCTTCTTCTTTTCCATCTTTCTTCGTCCTCCCACTGTCTTCTCTGATTTCGATCTCTGAGTGTTTCAGTTACATTGATGGCGTTGAGGGAGATGAGCGTTACTCTACAAATAGTTGGATTGATGAATATCTGATATATCCAGAGTGTATGAATCAAAGTCTCTCTTTAGGATTACTCATATATTTATGTGCGCTTTTCTTCTCAGTTTTATCCAAAAAGAAAAGCTGAGAAGCTTACAGGCTGGTTCATTGACAATTTCCTTCTCTAGGGCTTTCTCTGAGTAGCCTCATTAATGGCCGATACGTGCAACCTCGAAATATATTCAAACATCATAAAGCGTCTGACATCAAATATCACCACCATTCGTCCTCAAAATCAGAATAATTACAAAGTACTGTAATAATCACAAAACATTAATAATCAAATTGGGGATTTGTTTACTGCGTTGCGGATCTATGCTTTAGAATCTCTATTTCTCGTTTTATGAACTGTCAGTCAAAGGGGGTTAGATTGAAGAAGAAAACAAGTGGATACAGACGAAAGATAGTTTAAAATTTTGAACTGTGAACTGAGAAAAGGGGTTGGGGTTTCAGTAATTATTCTTTGACAGCGAAACACAAGGAAAGAAACTGACTAAAAATGGAGGATTTCAATGTTTCCAGATGTTACTCTCTCTTCTAGTTCCTGTTGTAGAGTAGTTTGATAGAAAATAGCCTTACCCTTTTTCCCACTTTAAGCATCTGCTTATCTTCTTCAAACCCTCAGTCCTAATCTTTGACTGGTAGATGAGCCAAACCACCTCCGTGGGAGTAGTGGAAGCTTTAATTTTTCGCTATTTTCAGGTGGGTATTGAAATGGTAGAGAGAGAAAGAGAAAGATCCGACAGAAGAAAAGGGGAGAACGATCCATATTTGGTGTCTTTAAGAGAGAGAGAGAGAGAGAGAGAGATAAAGGTTAGGGATTAGAATATCTTTGTCGTGCAATGATTTCATCGAATATGAAAAACCCTAACCCTAGTATGACACCAAGGAGACCACCTATGAACGTTGCTAGTGGCTAAAACTTTGTCCTTTTCTTTTGGGGGCGTCGCACGTGGTGACATTGTGCACGTGCATTGTCGAAGCTTAAAATCTTGTTTGCATAAGAATACAATAATGTCGGGAAGGTGGGTAAATGGGCTTCAAAAAGTGGACTCGGACCCTCCGGTAAAGATGCTTTTAATCTAAGGTGAGTTACTGATAAAGCAAAACCCATCAAAGCTAGGGTTCTTGGAAGTCTAAACAAAGATAAAAGACATGTTTTTTTCCTTTGTTTGTGTCTTTTGAAATGCACTTTGTTGACATTTTCATCTCTTAAAAACTTTCAAATTTCTTTTTTTTTTTTTACATTCCAAGATCTGGAGTTGAGTTGGGTGTCCCGAGATAAGCTTGTAGCGACAATCAAGCTTGTCGACTTGTGCAAGCGAAACAAATGAGGTCATTGCATGCGATTATCGACACTCAATCGTTGACAATAACTGTTAGTCAGATAACTATACCAATTACAATTACACAAAGACGAAGGTGGAGTATTAGAGTAATCCCACTAATCAATCATATTACATAGAATCGAGAATGTCTTTAAGATGTATGAAGTTCATATTTTTGTTTTTAAGTAGATGTAAGATGATTGAAATTTCATTGAAGTTAAATTAAACATATGACAACATAGTTCTACAACTTGGAATATCAAGAAACGGTTGACTAAATTCAATTGTTTGTTTGAAACTGAGTGTTGAATTGAATCGTATTTCGGTCTATCTTTATTCGGTTTGATTGGCCAATTCTTTGTTTGTTTGGACTTTGGTCGGCCCAATCAAATCAGCAGGCCTAAAGATATGCTTGTCCAATGAAGCCAATTGGGGGATGAATTGAATGCATAGTAAATATAGTAGACTACCATCTGCCAAGTTGCATCGTGGAGTCTACGAAGCATCCTCCATGAACCCATTTTATGAGAATAAGAATGGTCAAAGGCTCAAAACCCAATCTTTGCTATTAAAGATTGAAAATCGAACCACAAATAAAGAAATAAAAATACAAAATTTGAATATCAAGATTTTATGTGAAAAAATTCTTTTTAGAAAAGGAAAAATGACAAATCAACCATCGTGATTTTAGGTCAATGACAAGTCAATCACTGTGGTTTAAGTCTTAACAAGTTAATCACTAACGTATGGAAAAATGACGAATCTACCATCGCAGTCACGTTTTTTGTTAAAACATAGTCGGGACGCCGCGGAGGCGTCTTAGGACACCGCAGCGGCGTTCTAAGAAACCGTCGCGGCGTCCCGAGCAAACCGCGGCGGCATCCTGCATTTTTTAGGGTTAAAAATGTTTGATCGCAAATTTGAGGGCTTAAACGATTGATTTAGGGCTCGAAAATGGGGGTCATGGAATAAATTGCATGACAGGTCGTAGATCTCTGAGAGAGCTTCGATTTGATACCTTCTGCGTCCAATTCTGACACTCGTAGCGAAAGTTATGGTCGTTTGAAATTGAATAGGTCGAAAATCTAATAAAAATTGTGAATTTGGCAGGACGCCGCCCTAAAATTCGTCATGACGCCGCTGGGGCTTCCTACATGGTTTAGGGCTAAAATTGTTAAAATTCGGCGATTTAACAGTTTTAACCCTAAACTATGTAAGCCGCAGCCCCGGCTTCCCGGGACGCCGCGGCGGCGTCCTGCCGAATTTTAGGACGCCGCTGCGGCGTCCCAGGACACCGCGGCGGCGTCCCGACTGATTTTAACGCCGACGGTAACTACGATGGTTGATTTGTCATTTACACGTACGTTAGTGGTTAACTTGTTAAAATTTATACCACAATGGTTGACTTGTCATTAACTTGACACCACAATGGTTGATTTGTCATTTTCCCTTTAGAAAAATATCATAGATAGATAATAATATTTATTTTAAAAATTAAAATATAACTCCGACTTTTGTAACTCTAATTTACATGCACTTGTAAAATAAAATATGTGGTAGTTGTTGCCAAAAAAATTTAAAATAAAATGAAAAAATAAGGTAAAGTATTAATTAATTTAGGGAAAATGACAAACCAACTATCATCCTTTGCAATCAATGACAAGTCAATGATCATTCTTTTTTTGCTAACAAATTAACCACTGAAGTATACAAAAATGACGCCGCTGACATCGTTGTCACGTTTGCATTTCAACATAATAATGTCGAGCCGCGACGGCTCGTCTACAAACCACCACAGCTCCATATTTAAATAAAATAACAATACAATTTGTTGGCCCACCGATTAAACCGCAGCGGTGTAACAATAAACCACGGCGTTTCATATGAAGCCGCCGCGGTTTATTGTCATACCGCTATGGCTTCATATGAAACCACCGCGGTTTGACTATAAACTGCGACAAATTAATACGTGCTTCGTTCGACAATATAAGAAATCTGTGCATAAATAGGTTTCACAGATTTAAGCAAATTGAAATGCGATCGATCAAAAAGTGACATGTTGGCTCTGAAAAATGTTGCTAATTTTACAGTTTCATAATAATCAATTTTCATTTCATCATCAACAACCAAATTATTAATTCCATTACAAACATATCATGTAACTGCAAACCAATTTTCATTTCATCATCAACAACCATATTATCAATTACATTACAAACATATCATGTACATGTGCATTACAACTGCAAACTAATTTATCAATTCTATTACAACCATATCGTGTATATGTGCATGACAGACACAAACTAAATTCTGTTACAACCATATAATGTATATGTGCTCTAAGAATCGGTGTGTTGTAACCACATCAAGCATTTGTATTGTTTCTTGAGGAACATCCAACTGTCTACCTCGAAGAAATTGTTGTAGATGATCCTTGCATGTTTGCTCACTCAATCCCATTATCTGATATTCCTTATTCAATGGACTTGCTATGATGCAAAATCGATGCTCCGCTTGATACCCGTTTGGCAGAGGCATGACAGTTTTTCATCTTTCTCGAGCAAGTGTGAACGTTGTTATGACATTTTATTTGAAATGTCATTTCGCCTTGCATTGCATTTCACCTAGCAGGCATCCCTCAACCGATGCTTCGACGAGTTGACCACAAACCACGAAGTCCTTAGCGACGCTAGAAGCAATTTTGGAGGAAAGCTCAACAATGATGTTCTGAGGGTTAAGTACTACGGTTTTCCTGGCGAACAAGATGAAAGTTTTCGTCTTTGATTTTTCGGGAGGCTAGGTTTCGGCCATTGTCGGTACAGTTACAGGACTTTGACACTTCATTGTATGCGACTGGCTCTGAGCACTCGTAGTCCTGTAACTGTCCGACAATGGCCAAAACCTAGCCTCCCAAAACATCGAAGACGAACACTTTCGTCTTGCTCGCCAGGAAAACCATAGTACTTAACCCTCAGAACATCGTCGTTGAGCTCTCCTCCAACATTGCTTCCAGTGTCAGTGAGGATTTTGTGGTTCGCGGTGAACTCGCCGGACCATACATACGATTCTTATATACTAGGGATCTGGGAACGCAGAACGAGACACAAAAAATTGCGGCAGTTTATCATCACACCACTGCGGTTTATGGTCACATCGCTGCAATTTAATCGGCGGGCCATCAAATTGTAGTGTTATTTCATTAAAATATAGAGCCGTGACAGTTTGTAGATGAGCCGTCGTGGCTCGACATTATCACGTTGAACGGCAAACATGACAGTGATGTTAGCGACATCATTTTTCTATAGTTCAGTGGTTAATTTGTAAGCAAAAAAATGGTAGTGGTTGACTTGTCATTGATTGCAAAGGATGATGGTTGGTTTGTCATTTTCCTATTAATTTATTTACTTATATATATATATAAGTATATAAATATTTTTTTATATATTAATAATAATATTATTAAGAGAAATGAACAAATCAACCAATGTACTTTAAGATCAATGATAAGTCAACTACTGAACAATTTAAACTGAACTATGAAAAATTGACGGAGTAAACATCGCAATTAAATATTCCATTAAATAGCATTGTCGTTCCTCTGTGAAACGTTGTTTTTTCTTTGTGGAATGTTAGTTTTCTATAGTGGAACATTGTCTTTCCACTACGAAAATTGAGTAATTGAAATAAAACTCAAGAAAGTCGACATTCAACAGAGGAATGTTGTCTTTCAATGAAAGACAACTTTACTTTCAAAAATTCGACATTCCTCTGTGAAAAGATGACATTCCGATGCAAAAAAACAACAATCCGTAGAGGAAAGTTGTCTTTCCGTGGAGCAAAATCTGCAAATAAAAAAAAATTTCATTGTCTTCTTCGTAGAAAAACACAGACAACACAGACAAGGTGTGATTCTCCCATGGACAGTAAAACAATTCTAAATCATCCAAAATCTAAAATATTAACATTTTTTTACAAAATTTTCTAAATTATAAAATCTGAAATTTTCTAAATCCATTCTTTTAAAAAATCTGAAATATTCTAAATCCATTTTCCATGAATATTAACTCTTTTCCACTGAAAATTTGTAAAATCATGAATTTTTGCAGTTTTTTCCATGGGTATTAGCTCATTTCCACTACGAATTCTCAGAAAGTTAGGCGATGTTCGCAGTAGCATTTTTTCATAGTTGAGTGGTTAAGTTGTTAGCTAAAATATGTTAGTGGTTAACTTATTATTTATCACAAAGTACAATGGTTGATTTGTTAATTTTTCTATTATTTAATTATTAATTTGATTAATAATTTACTTATTTTATTTTATTAATTGTTAATAATATTATTAATTATTTTATTAATATAAATAAATTTAAGAGGATCTAAATTGATACTGATTAAAGTGTTACGACTATGTATTGAATCTTAACCCATTTTAGGTTTTCAAATACTTGGGTTTTGGTTAGTAATAGGTCCAGTTGAGATAAGTGTTTATTTTTATGTCTAACATTGTATCGTTTTCAAAAATTTTATTTTGAGATGTGTTTTCATATAAAATGACGTGTCCATATTTATGGTTCGTTAATTTTTGTATTATATATATGTATTTTCCCTTGACATGTTTTTATTCGAATATACATTTTACTTCACTTGATTATGTGTTTTAAAAAAATGGTCGAACGTGCGTAAAAGAAAAGAACAGACCCCCCAAATGGGTCAATTAAACTTGGTTCTTGCAACGCCCTAATGGGGAGAATGTGTTTGTTTGCTATTAACTAGAGTAATGAGACAATTGTATGTGTTGTGTCCATGAGCGCAAAACCTTAAACCTGATCAGGGTCGTTCATGACTTTTGCGATCACCGAGTGTCTATGTTACTTTTGTTACTGTCAATGACATGATATGCTCTGAGTCCGTGAGTGACTCAATTTTCATTGAAATCTTATACAATAGTGGATTATTTTCTGTTATGTACCACACTATAACTGAATGCTTTAAAATTTACCCTAATGTACGTTTTTATACTAAGATGTATAAAATATTTTATTTTAGCATGCTCATATATTTTTACCTTACGTTGAAAGTAAAAGTATATCCCTATTGAGTTTAGTCGACTCACCCCAAATAACTCCTTCATTTTCAAGACTTAATTTCAAAGATCATTAGTTGACGGTGCAAAAGTAAGCTTGACAAATTATTTCTTCATTTTAATGATTTTCTTTCGAGAGTTTATTGTGAGGTTAGACTTCATCAACTACTACGTTTGTTAAAGTTTTTATTTTATCTTTATCTTCGAGAACAGTTATTTTATGGACATATATTATTACATTATCTTAATGTTACTAATGGATCTTTCGATTAGCCCAACTATTTTGAACGCTAACTATTTATTCATATTTAAGTCTTCTACTGTTAATTAAATATTATAAGTTAAAGGGTCGAGCGATCGGTTCATTTTTTAGCCGAGTCATTCTCCTTTCTATCTCAAGTTTTCTTTGGGGCTTGACAAATTTTTTTGGTATCATAGCAAAGTTACCATTTTGAAAAATAACATAAATAAGATAGATAGTATAGTTCTATACAAGTGAATTGCAATTACTGTGCCTAAGGACATATTCAAACTTGTATTGTAAATTGTTCAGATTTTTTCAAATGCCTGCAAAAAGAGCTCCCAGAAACCATGCTCTTACATTATCTAATGTGCAGACGATTGAGTTGCAACCTATTGATCTTATTGTAGCTTTGAGGGATGTGATACAGAATTTGTTTAGCGATAGTGGCAATCAAGAGCTCAAGACTGGTCGCATGAATTTTTTTTATGTAGGTTGGATGTATCATCCACCAATATTTGTGGGCCAAGCTATCCCTCAAAGTGCTGAGAATTGGTTTAGGGTGATGCAGAAGAGTCTGATTGCTATTAGAGTCCCGACGGAATACTGAGTTGGATTTGCAACCTTCTACTTTGAGAAGATGACTGAGGTTTGGTGAAAGTCATGAGATTGGAAGCAGTTGACTTAGAGTTAGTTTGAGACAATTTTTAGGGACAACTACTGCAACGCGGGTCACTGTCAGAACATGATCATCACTTATCATGATTTGGAACAGAAAAGTCTTACAATGTTGGAGTATTTTGCTAAGTTTACGGAGCTCTCTTAATATATCAGAGAGATGAATCTTGTGGACAAAATAGAGAAGTTCAGAAAGAACCTGAGGCCTAAAATTCATCCCCAATTATCTACTATGGAGTTCAATTCTATATCTGAGGTGGTTGTTGTTGCTCAACGAGTTGAGACTAATTTAGATGAGCAGTTTGGTGAGTACAAAGGAAAAAGAAAGAAAGAACAGCCAGTGAGTGGTAAGATAACTAGAAAGGATCATAGAAAATCTCAAAACCAAGGAGGTCACTCTCATAGCAACTTTAGGGGACATTCTCATAGTACACCTTATACTAGTGGGCATTTGAGCCTTTATGTTTGTCAAACTTGTGGTCAACCTAAGCTTTTGAGAAAGATCTATCCAATGAATCAGAGGCCAAGCTGAACTGGTTCACTAAGTGAACCGGTTGAGAGGGAGAAGAAATGGCATTCGGCCATTCCTTCGCAAGAAGAAAACGAGAGGGAGAGAGAGAGAGTGACAGGGAGAGAGTGATGGCGAAGGGGAATGGGAGCTTGCGGGTTGACGACAATGACAATGACAACAGTGGGCTGCTGCGATGACGGCAAGCTACGACGACGGTGGAGTGCGAACGTGAGGTGCAGGGTGGCTAGGGCTCGAAAATTGGGCGTTCGCGGGTTGTTTTTCTGGCAACGATGGAGGTATGCCTCGCCAAATCTTCCTCCTCCTCTGGCATTTCTATTGATTGGCTGTCGATTGGAGGCATGCAATGTTGATTTACGACCGGCGGTGGCGATATTCGCCTGGGGTAGGGGTGCTCCAATCCGGGTTCTCCGAACCCGGTGTGACCGAACCCAATCTGGACGGTTCGGATTGAACCGTTGTCGGTAGTGCAGACAACCCATGCTCCTTTCTAGCCTGTTGTCCCCTGCCGACAGTGGGGAATTGAAGAGGGTGGCTGGAGAAATGAATGCATCTAGTAGGATAAAAGACAATAGGAGATCTCTTGAGTCTGCTGGGGTGTGTGCTGTGCACGGCTTGACTACCTGGTGATGGTCTAAAGAATTTTCTTCTCAGGTCTTTGGGATTCCTCAGGTATCGAAAAAGACGAAGGAGGATAACGACTAAGTTCTAAACAGATAAAGCTTTGAGGTAAGGCACAACTCTGATCAACTCAAATCCAAGGAAAGAAATGTCTTAATCATAGTCATTCTTCAACATCAAGAGCCAAAATAACAACTTTCTTATATCCAATCATCGCTTAAATCCAATAATTACTTCGTAGTTACCGCTCAACCCTTGAATCTACAGCATCCTACTCCTAAATTTGACGCTCCACATCAAATTTTTCACAGATTCCCAAGTGATCCAGCACCCAGGAAGAGTCTCCACAATCTTCCTACCGCCAAAAGACTCACAACTTGACATCAAACTCATTTTTCCTATACGGCTCTACCCCTCATATTCTCCTCACTCCGTGACTTAGGACCTAACACTTATACTTTTCACTCTCACCCCATGACTTTGGCATACTCGAACGTACTCTTCACCATCAAATCTGTCCATTCAAGCTTTCCCGAGTTATGAACTACACCGCTATTTAGCTGAGTCAGACGCGTTCCATCTTGCTTCTCTTTTGTATTTGTACTCCTTCCTAATTCGGGTTCAATTCCCATTCCCATATTTGTATCCGTATCTGTTTCAGTTTCAGTTTTCATTCCCATATTTGTTTCCGTATCTGTGCCCATTTCTGTTTCCGTTTTAGTTTCCGTTTCTGTATCTGTTCCCATATCCATGCCCGTCTCCATTTCTGTTTCTTTTCTGTTTCCGTATCTGTATCTGTTTCTGTATCCTTTCCTGGAAATTCATTCTTAGAAGTTCCTTTCCATTTTCGTCTCCATATCTGTCTCTATTTCCGTCTCCGTTTCTGTTTCCATTTCCGTCTCCGTTTCCGTTTCCGTCTCTATTTCCATCTCTGTTTCCGTTTCCGTTTTCGTTTCCGTCTCCGTTTCCGTTTCCGTACTCGTTCCAGGAGAAGCTCAACTGATTGAATCCGCTTTTACCGTACAGTTGTGTAGTCATGTTCTTGGTTAGCTTGATTGGTTTCGAACTGAGATAGAGACACAATCCAAGTCTGACATAAATCTTACCATCCATTCAACCCTTAATTCAATATTACTCCACATATGTTGGAAGCTGCCAGTCCAAGTTGGTCATACTACCTTAAACCAAGGAATTCTAACCTATGTAGGAATCAGCTTATCCCATTCAACAGGTTTCTCATCCAACTTTCTTCACTAAGGTCCAACTAAATTCTTCTTCTAAGGTCAATACTAAGTTGGTAGTTACTTGGGCTAGTGGGATCCTATTCTTCTACTTCGGTTTAATCCTAAGTGTTCTTCCAATGGTTCTTCCCATGGCTAATCTAGACTCTATCTAATTTGTTAGAACCTAGGTGACTTCGTTTATCTATCTAGTTTATCTCACTTACGCTCACCTATTCAGTCTATAAAACCAATGTAGGATTTTCTTTTCCATTTATTTCCCTTCCTTATTTTCCAAAAATTTGGGCAGAGTCTCTCTTGTTTTTACACTCCCCTAAAGCTAAATTCTGCATAAAAATCCCAAACAGTTCCAGTATATCCATCATCCATTCATCCAAACTTCAAAATCTAAAATCTCAATTCCAAATTATAACATTCAAAGATATTGGGTACATTCACGAACCTACAATCCCAATTACAAACGAAACACTTACCGCGTCGCTGTAGTCCGCTAGTCCACTACTTCCTACAAGTTATCTCCTAACAATTCATCTATCAAATTAGAATTTGAAATCATGTATTAGTAAAGTATTATGAAATATACTCACAGTGATGAAGGATTTTCCACATCAAGGCTCGTGCTGGCAGACAGGTTTGTTTACTTAGTCTGACTTTTACAAAATCGTTTTGAGCAGTAAAATGGACCAGAGCTCTTTTAAAACACAGTAAAACAAGCGAGCTACGAACTTAGTTTTAAAAACGATCAGAGCAGTTTACAAAAATCGTTTTTAAAACCACTGCTCTGATACCAACTGTAACGACTCGGATTTTTGTAATTCCTTGAAAATGCGAGAAATTTAAAATTTTCAAAAGACCCCTTTATAAAATGAAATCAGAGTGCGACGCTAAACTAGATTGCTACTGACCTTTCGTTAAACTCGTTATGAAAACCAATTAATAAAATGCAGAAACGTAAAATAAAACGTTTATTTAAAACATTGCGGAAGCGTAGATAATTTGATGAAAGGAACTTAATAAAAGAACTCAATTAAAATACTACATTTAATAAATGAAACTGACAAATTAAACATCATTAAATTATAACTGTTTTCTCTTTTCATTTAAGTCTGGCCAGCCACGAGTCTCACGTGTACAAATCCTTCATCCTGCTTAATTATTTGTTCGTCGTCTTTCGCATTTACTCCTAAGTATGTGCGTTTCTTTCCTCGTACTCATACTTATACCTACACCACAAGTAACTGTAAGTCCAAAGGCTTAGTAAAGAAATGAGTTTAATGCAACGTGAGATGCCTTTCTTTAATCCTTATTGGAATGGGGGCCACCCAAACCAATCCTTTCATTACGTCATTCGTTCGTTCTTTACTTTACTTTTGTTCATTCGTTCATTACTCGTACATCAAGTGAAAGATTGGAGGATTGCCTATGGAATGGAATAGTGATTGGACCTAGCCTTTTACTTGCAACTAGAACTCCCGTACTCGATCAGGGAGGGGCTTCGGCTAGTTGCAGACTAGACCCGCTACCCATCCACCCTCCAACTCCCCATTTCCTATTTTCTTAACATTTTATCTCACATAATGCATGTTTGAGTACCACCACTAAGGTGGCACTTCCTATTACTTTCTATTAACACGATGCATGGTCATACATTCTCAACCTAACATGATGCATGATGCTTCACAATATAACATTCATAGAAATTGAAGTGCGCATAAACGAAAGTAACTAAAATTAAAAGCGCATATAAAAGAATAATGAGAATTGAAAACGCATAGCAAGGAAGACAACCAATAATACAGAGAACATTTATAATATTGAATATATGAATTAACATGCTAATTATCTAGTTAACTTCCTAGTCCATTTACATGCTTCCTATATTTATTATTCAATGTGATTTAAATATGCTTTTATTCTACTTAAATAATCATGCTTTGGTTTAACGGAAAATAACATGCTAAGGACTTGGAATTGTAAGTAATACAAGAAAGTAATAACAAAAGCATTCATTCACTTAGTCAATGAAACCCTCAACTCATTCAGTTTCATTCAATTGACAGTAAATGAACAGTAAATAGATGGTAAAGAAGCATACGATGAATTACGATTAACTAATCATGCTCGTTAAACTAAGCTAAACTAAATATGGAAACATGCTTTAACAATGAACAATAGAAACATGCTTGTAAATTGGTAATTCTTACTCTAGTTGATTAAGCATGCTTTTATTTTAATTAATTAAACATGTTATATTTACTAGTCTAGTTATTATCTTAATTAATTACATGCTCAAGTTGATTACATGCTCAAAAATGATACAATTAGCATTCTAATTAGTTATACTAATTAATTTACATGTTTAATTTCATTATAATTAATTAGTTAACCTAGTCAATTTACAGGCTTACAGATTATAATTTCCATGCCCACTACGTAATCCCATTTAGTTAATTAACCTAGTTAATTAACATGCTCATTAGAAGTTAATTAAACATGCTCTAATTAATTAGTTCACTTACCCAACTAGTTAGATAATTACATACTCTCGATTCATTACCCATTAAACATGCTTGAGTTGATTAATCATACAAACATGCAGATCACAATTGTTATTCTAATAAATTATTAGTCGATTTACATGCTTGGTTAATCGATTAAACCTGCTGACTAGTTAAACATTCTTACTAACCTATGCAGAATTATTGAACATAATGATTATGATTTACGCAGAGAGATTTAACCAAATAATAGGAACTAGAACTAGCCATAGAACAACGTAAGTATCATGAAAGGAAATATAGCACAAGTGATTAACAGCAAGTAAACACTATAAAACATGGTCATCCTTAGCATAGTTCTCCATTCGTTCTCCTTTTCTAGTCATAACTATTATTCATAATAACAAAACTAACCATAAAGAAAAGTCACAACTAACAGCGAGAAGCAAGGTATTTAACAAAGGAAAGCTACAGAGCATCACAATTAAGGCATTTAAATCACAAAACCATCAAAGAAATATCACAGAACTACAATAAACCACAGAGCTCTAATGTAAAAATCACGCACTCTACTTAAAGTGTAGTGCCTCATTTGGCCAAAACACTCCTATTTCCTTACCTCAAAGCTTTATCATGTTTAGCACTTAGTCGTTATCCTCCTTCGTCTTTTTCGATACCTGAGGAATCCCAAAGACCCGAGAAGAAAATCCTTTCAGCCATCACCAGCACAGGTAGTCAAGCCGTGCACAGCACACACCCCAGCAGATCCAAGAGCTCTCCCCTTGTCTTTTATCCTACTAGATGCATTCATTTCTCCAGCCACCCTCTTCAATTCCCCACTGTCGGCAGGGGACAATAGGCTAGAAAGGAGCATGGGCTGTATGCACTGCCAACAACAGTTCAATCCGAACCGTCCAGATTGGGTTTGGTCACACCCGGTTCGGAGAACCCGGATCGGAGCACCCCAGCCCTAGGCAAAGATCGCCACTGTGGGTCGTAAATCGGCATTGCACGCCTCTAATCGACAGCCAATCAATAGAAATGCCAGAGGAGGAGGAAGATTTGGTGAGGCATACCTCCATCGTTGCTTGAAAAACGACCTGCAAATGCCCAATTTTTGAGCCCTAGCGATCCTGCGCCTCACGTTCGCATGTCGCTGTCACAGTAGCTTGCCATCGTCGCAGCAGCCCGCCGCCGTCATCGTCCACCCGCGAGCTCCCCTTCCCCTTCACCTCCCTGTCACTCTCTCTCTCCCTCTCCCTCTCGTTTTCTTCCTGGGAAGGAATGGCCGAATGTCATTTCTTCTCCCTCTCAACCGGTTCACTTAGTGAACCGGTTCTGCCACACATAATTCTTCTTTTTTTTAATTAATTAAATCAACCTCTATTTTAAATCTAATTTATTTCATAAATCTCCCATAATTCAATTTAAATCTTAATACCCCGCTTTCTCATTTCGTCAAATGGCCGAAGGCCAGATGAAATGAGAAGAGCTGAAACGGTCCCTTAACAGAATCGATTCAATTAATCAAAAATACATCTCCAATTAATTAATTTATTAAACCCCCTCAATTTCCTTAATTTAATCCCTTTACATTTTTAATCCCAAATATTATATATTTTAAATTCATTAAATTAATATTTATTTTATTTTGATTACGTTAATTTCCTGTTAATTTTCATAATATATAATATAACGAATACGTTCTTGGTAATACCCCAATAGTCAACCTACTTAAAAAATTCGGGGTATTACAAACTCAGGCAAATTTAGCACCAAAGCAAACAACTCCCTCTACACCTTGTTTTGGAGCTAATAGAAGATTTTATGGATCATAGACTTTTACTTCTCCACAGTCAGTTGGTTATAGGCTGCCATATTAGCATGAGTATCAACCTATTAGTACCGACTTTCAGAGATCTGTTGGGTACCAACAAAGTCTCGCATCTAGCCCCACTCCTCCAAGATCTACTAGTCAGATCACTGGATTATTTCCCTGTTCATCATGGGGTGGATATAGTGACATCAGAAAGGGAAAAGAGAAGATGATCAGCCAAGATTATGCAGTTACTAGATTAAAGGCTCTTGATCAGATTAGTCAAGGCATCATTGATAGTATGATCCCTTTCTTTAATACTAATGTTTGTGTATTGTTTGATACTAGGCCGACACACTCTTTTGTTTTTGCTTTGATTGTACATCTTATGGTTGTGGTAATAGAAAAGTTAGAAAATCTCATGATGTTGAATATCCCTATGAATAAGAGTTATAAGATGTATTATATTGTTCGATCTGCTGTTCTCATTGTTGGCAAGCACAAGCTATCGGTTAAGCTGATAGTAATACCTATGGATCAATTTGAAGTGATCCTACGTATAGATTGGTTAAGTCATTATAAGACTAAAAATTGACTGTCAGTAGAGAAATGTAATTCTTATGTTTGAATATGGACGAGTTTTGGTACATCTTTGTAATGCCCATATGTCTCTTTTAGATTCTGTCTTACAAACATGTTAGGGTGGTTAGAGGAAATTAGAGCTCTACAAGAGTGTTTTTGCTTTTAGTGGTGAGCATAATTTGGTTTGGTAGAATCCTAAGTTGTTGATAGTTTGTGATTTTTTAGATGTTTTTTCTGAGGATTGCATGGGTTGCCAACTAGCCACGAGACTAAGTTTTGTATTGACTTAGTTCCCGACACAACTTCAATTTCAATAGCTCTGTATCACATGGCTCCTGCTGAATTGAATGAGTTGAAGACTTAGTTGAATGATTTATTATAAAAAAGATTTATTCGTAATAGTCTATCACCTTGGGGTGCACCAATTTTATTTGTAAAGAATCAGGACGATTTGCTTCATTTATGTATTTACTACCAGAAGTTGAACCAAGTGATAGTTAAGAACAAGTACTTATTACCGAATATTGATAACCTATTTGATTAGCTAGAAGAGTCTATGTACTTCTCAAAAATTGATTTGAGATTTTACTATCACCAATTAAAAATTTGTGAGGAAGACACCCCTAAGATGGCCTTTTGAACTAGATATAGGCACTTTGAGTTTTCAAAACTTCTGTTTGGATTGACAATGCATCAACTGTCTTCATGAACCTGATGAATCGAGTCTTCCAGTCCTATCTCGAGCAATTCGTGGTGGTTTTTATTGACAATATTCTAATATACTCAAAGTCTCATGATAAGCATATGGAGCATCTGAAGATTATTTTACAAACATTGCGTGACCATTAGTTATATGCCAAAAGAGAAAAGTGTAGTTTTTGGATGACAAAAGTAAAATTTTTAGGTCATGTTGTTCTCAAAATGGTATTTCATTGGATCCAACCAAGGTTGAAGTAGTGTTGAATTGGAACTCACCCAAGATTGTTATCAAGGTACGTAGTTTCTTGGATTTAGCTGGTTATTATAGTCGGTTTGTATAATATTTTTTCTTCTATTGTTATGTTGTTAACCTAGTTGACCAAAAAAGACGTGAAGTTTAGCAAATGTCAAACAACTTTTGAAGAGCTTAAGCAGAGATTGACTACTGCACAAGTGTGAGAGTTTACCATATGTAGTATATATAAATGCATCAGGAGTTGGTTTGGATTGTGTTCTGATGCAGCAAGATAGAGTCATAGTCTATGCATCTCGACAATTAAAAACACATGAGCGAAATTATCCTACCCACAACTTGGAACTTGTAGCTATAATCTTTGTTTTAAAGATTTGACCAAGTTACTTGTATGGCGCAAAATTTGGGATATTTTTTTACCATAAGAGCTTAAAGTATCTATTTAAACAGTGTGATTTGAACCTTCGACAATGTTAATGGATAGAGTATATGGAAAATTATGGTTTTTCTTAGAAATTCATGATATTTTGTGACAATAAGAGCTTAAAGTATCTATTTAAGCAGCATGATTTAAACCTTCCAAAATGTCAATGAATAGAGTATATGATGAATTATGACTTTTCTTTGAAATATCATCCTTGAAAGGCCAATACAAAGGTCGATGCCTTGAGTCATCATCCTCAATGATGTTTTTCATGTCTTGTGTTGGAAGACTAGAAGAGGTGTTTGACAATTGTAGATTATGAGCTACAATATCAAGATGATGATTAGCCAATTCGAGGGTTTAATTTGGTAGCAACCTTTACAATTTTGCAACATGACAAGGATATGTAGAAATTCAGTTATAAGCTAAAAGAAAAGTTTGATCAAATTCAAGCTGGCGAACAATTTGATGTTTGGGAGGTCAAATCTGATGGTTTTCTATTTTTTAAGCGCTGAGTTCTAGTGCTTAGTAATTCAAATTTGAAACATGTAGTTTTAGCAGAGTCATAAGTTTGATTTGATATTCATCTTGGCAGCACTAAGATACCATGACTTAAAGCATCAGTATTGGTGGGTTGAAATAAAATGAGATGTAGCAGGGTACATATCCAAATGTTTGACTTGTTAGCAAATTAAGGCAAAGCATCAAAGATCATATGGGTTGTTTTACCCTTTACCTCTCCCTAAGTGGAAATGAGATAGAATTGCTATGGATTTTGTGGCTGGTTTGCTAAAAACTGTACAGAGATTTGATGCAGTATGGGTGATAATTGATAGATTGATGATATCAGCATATTTTATTCTAGTCAAAATGGATTTCTCTCAGAGAAAACTGAGTAAAATGTATATAGAGAGCATCGTTTGTCTTCACGTTGTTCGTTCGAGTATCGTATCAAATAGAGATATGAGGTTCACTTCTAAGTTTTGGAGAGCTCTTTGGATAGATTTGGATACTAAGTTTAATTTGAGTACGACACCTCATCCTTAGATAAATGGTCAGTCTGAACGTACAATCTAGATTCTAGAAGACATGTTAAGGTCCTGTATTCTAGATTTCAATGATAGTTGGGTGAATCACTTGACATTGGTAGAGTTTGTTTATAATAACAACTATTAGTTCAGTATTGGTGTTTCTTTGTGTAATCCATTATATGGTAGACCTTGCAGATTACCGTTATATTGGATTGAGGAAAAAAACGTGTAACTCTTGGGCCTAATTTGATTCAAGAGACAACTGAAAAGGTACAAATGATTTTGAGAACATAAAAATTATACAATCTTCTGAGGAGAGAAGTTGAATTTGAGGCAGATAATTTTGTATTTTTGAAAGTTCAGCCATGTCATGGTACTAGTCGTTTCGATGTGAAGGGCAACTTAGCCTGAGATATATCAGTCATTTTTTAATTATTGTATGAATTGATCTAGTAGCTTATCAGTTGGATTTACTACTACAATTGAGCTATGTTCATAACCCATGTCATATCTCTTTGCTAAGAAAATACATTTTAGACCCATCAAATGTTATTTTCTAGACCGACGTGCCTATCCATGAGAACATTTCTTATAAAGAGGAGCTCAAGAAGATATTGGTTCGTGAGATCAAAGTTATGCATCATCGTAAAATTTCTTGGGTTCGAGTTCAATGGAAAAATCATAGCAAAAAAAAGGCTACTTAGGAGATCGAATTAGAGATGGTATCCAAATACCCCCACATGTTCGGTGAAACTTTTGAAGTTGTTCTAAATTTTGAGAACGAAATTTCTTAAGTGAGGAAAAATATGGTAGTTGTTGCAAAAATAAATAAATAAAAATAAAAAATGTAAATTATCAATTAATTTTTTTTTAAATTAAAAATTTTCCTCTTTTAAAGGAGCAGTTATGCGAATAATGAAGATCTTTCCCCTATTTACGCAGAAGACACCCTCCTTTTGCATAATCACCTTCAAATTTCAAGGAGAATTCTACTTTCTTTTACAACAAATCAAAACTGTGACTTTGGAGAGGATACAAGAGTCCCTATACGTTGATTACTTTGAAACTCGAAGGAAATCAGAGTGAAGAAGTTCATGAATCGAATTTTTCTGGTGAGAATTGGGAAGACTCACCATCAATTTTGTGCAGGTAAGCCGATTTCCTTCCCATTTCATGGAATTTTGAGAAAAGAGTCATCTTTGAAGTTGTGGGTTAAATATTTGGTTTATGACATAAAATCAATCACACTAATGTTATGAAATATTTGGAGTAAGTTTGAGTAGAAAATAATAGTGAATTCCGGCAACTTAAGAGAAATTGCCTTACCTTTTTTATTTTTTCTTTTTTAAATTTAATTATTAATTATTAATTAATTAATTATAATGAAATGAGTATAAAATAAAATATTATTATGATCTGTATAATGCCTAACTCCACACATCGTGATTGCAGTGTGGTTAGGCCTAATGTATTTACTTATAAATATTTTTTTATATATCAATAATATTATTATTAATTGATTAATAATTTACTTATTTTAAGGTAATTAATTATACAAAAAAGCCTTGAACTATAGAATTAGTAACAAGCTAAACTTTAATTTGATTTTGTTAACAAATAAAACTCTGAACTAAAGGAAATGAACAAGGTAAATCTCTCAGTCACGTTTTCCGTTAAAAAATATATTCTGAACGTTTGCACATACCTGCGGACGTCCGATTATACCTCTTTACATAAAAGTGGATGACCGTGCTTATATGACAGATGCCAGCGTCTGCGCATTTACATGGAAGCAAATGTTTGACGTTAATACAGGATGTGTGCTCCCTTAAATATTGACGTCAATGATGAAATTTATCCACTTGGATTCAAAGTTAGTTTCCTTATAAACTCAAAAATTGATAGACGAATTCCTATGATCCAAGGATCACCCTTGGACGTCTTCCAACATCCTCAATCTTTCTTATATGAAAAAACACGCATAAAATCATTTTCAGTTCTTTTGAAAACATGCTTCATGATGCATGAAATGTACATATTCACATTATACATGAATGCATCAACAAATATGTCATACAACAATACCATAATATAACCTAATCTAATTAAATGTATGCACACGCGTTCCACGTGACAAAAAAAATAAAAGTCTGGATGGCCACTCTTGAGAATCACTTAAATCCGAACATTCGCACATTCACTGTGCAAACCTACGTGTGTACTATGGACATCCACCCCACACTTAACATGTCATGAACACAGTTCATGTGGGGCCACGAGTCCTTCAGAAACCAAGTATCTGTGGACACCAACACTTCTTGCGGACACAAATACATCTACGGTCACCAACACTTTTGCAGATGCGCCTCATGTGCGGTCACTCATTCTTATGAAATTAAGTATCTACGGACCCATCACATGCGTGGTTACGTGTCCTTTTGAAATCAAGTATTCGTAGACACCAAAACTTCCAGGGACACAAACACATCCGCAATCACCAATACTTCCACAAATACACCTCATACGCGCTCACCCATCCTTCTGAAACAAAGTATCCACGGACCCATCACGTATGCAATCACGTGTCCATCCAAAATTAAGTATTTGCGAACACCAACACTTATGCAAACAAAAACACATTCATGATTACCAACACTTTCGCAGATACACCTCATGTGCGGTCACCCATCCTTTTGAAACTAAGTATCCATATACCCATCACATGTTCGATCACATGTCCATCATAAATTAAATATTCACAGACACCAACACATTTGCGGATGCACCTCACTCCGCAGATACATAACTTTTATAATCGAAAAACATGCCTCATAACAATCAATTCCTTCAACGCCAAATCACATGAAAATCATCATTAATTCAGCAACACAAAAATCAAAATCATTTACATTCACAAACAAATATCCAATATAGCATGACATAAATTGTAACATGATATAGAAAGTTTCTGGGTGTTACACAATATATCTCACACATGCTATCAAATGATATCATTGTGGTTTGTATGCCAAATATCACTAATATACAACCACTATACATTCCAATAACACCAATATATAACCAAAATATTACATGACATAAAAAAATGTCATTAATATATACATGTCCATAATCTTTGTAAAATATTACATTACAACCATTCAAAAATATGAAATTGCAAAAAAAGAAAGAAAAGACAACAAATCTCCATGGCCGCAAGATCACATCGGCCGTAGATCCATTCACGTACTCGGATGATTCTTCTTGAATGTATCTACGGATCCCTTGCACACCACGGACACCCACTTTCCATACCAACTATATTAATCCACAGACATGTTATCATCTGTCACAAACCTGTTCATGTCCACAGAAGCTTCTTTGTTTGGAGAGGATGTCCATACTTATTTTTTTTTTTACGAAAAACGTGATTGCAAGATTTGCTTTATTTATTTCCCATAGTTCAAGATTTTTTTTTGTTAATTACCCCTTATTTTGTTTAATTAATTATTAACATTATTGTTAATTTTATATATATATATATATATATATATATATATATAGAAACTTAAGAGTATCTAAATTGATAGTGATAAGAGTGTTATGACTAGGTACTAAACCTTGACCAGTTTTGGATTTTCGGATACTTATGTTTTGGTTAGTAGTGAGCCTAGTTGAATTAGGAGTTTATTTTTATACCCAACATATTATTGTTTTCAAAAATTTTATTTTCAGACACATTCTCATATAAAATGACGTGTCTATTTTTATGTCTCTTAAGTTTTTGCATCATATGTGTGTGTGTGTGTGGGTATGTATTGTCAATAGATATGTTTTTATTTAAGTATGCATTTTTCTTCACTTAATCATCTTGCTCGCATAAACCAAGTTTGATCAACCCATTTAAGGGTCTTTCTTTCTTTATGCACATTTGATCGTTAAAGGATGTGTTTGTTTGTTATTAACTAGAGTAATTAGAAAATTATATATATCGTGTCCCTGGGCACAAAACCTTATGCCTAATCAGGGTCGATCATGGCTTTTGCAATCACTGAGTATTTTAGTTACTTTTGTTACAACCAATGGTATGATGTGCTCAAAATCCGTGAGTGATTCCATTCAATCCGTGAGTTACTTTTGTTGTGTACTACACTATATGTTAAAAATTAGTACTGATATGTTGATTAAGTCTTCCTTTAATTTAGGTGGTGTAATGTGTGTTGATTAGTGGGTTGAGTGTTTCTAGGAGTTACTCCTTAGTGTTTGAACTTTTTAAGGAGTCATTTATTCTAATCAGTAACTACACTGGTAGTATAAAATGAATGTCTTTTGTTTAATTTTTCTAGTGAAGAAATCTATGCATTTTTCTATTTTGGCTTTGTAAATTTTGTGATATGATATCGGAGCCATATACAAAATAAGTGAAGTTTTTTCTTCTCTTGTATTGAAGTAGTCTTTTTTCTCAACAGGTGTAGGATGAATATTACTAATAGTTCTTCTCATGTTGTTGTTGTAGATAAGCTAGTCGGAGAAAATAATAGCTATTGAAAGCTTTGTATGGAAGCTTATTTACAAGGGCAAGATTTATGGGAACTTATTTCTGGTGCTGAATCAATAATGTAATGCCCTGAAGTGTTAAAATATTTTTCTTGTTATTATATATATTTTAAAAGACATCATGCATAAAAATTGTTCCTTTAAAACCATATATAGCGGAAGACTTTAACATAAATCTCTTTTAAATCTAATGTAGCAAAACCCATCATAAAATAAGCATAACTGATAATAAAATAATTCAAACTAAAATCCAACGGATTAAAAGCATAATTAAGTATAAAGTCTTTCTCTTTCTTTTGTTTTCTTTAAATCATCACCCACAAATCAATTCGTTCCGACAATGCTTTGACTTCGCCCATAAAAATTCCACTTTATCCGTGCTATCAATTGATCTTATCATCTAATTCCTTAGTAAATTCATTATTACCTACATCACAAAGTTTAAACTATGAGTCTTAACGCTCAAGAAGAGATGCACAACATAACATGGGTATGCAATGCACTTTCGTAAAAACATGTCCTTTTGTTCTTTCTTTCTTTCTTTTAATGACCTCACAACCTTTGTAGTTTGTCGAGATTCTTATAGGAAGAGTAGACACAACTATGGGAAACATATCATTGAGTCTTGTGAACTTCAGAGAGACAATCCCACTTACTGGGACCTCCATTAGTGTTATGCACTCAATGCACAATCACCTAGTAAACTTCAGCCAGCTCCGGCATAACTGAGCTAGCAGGCTTATCCCCCATAGGACCAACTTTTAGGAGAACCTTTCTTCATCCCTCTGTATTCTTTCTTTTGTATCTTAATTTTTTTTTCTATCTTTCATGAAAATACATGCATGAAAACTATTTTCGTTATTTTCTTAGAAAACATGATGCATGGAACATACATGATACATGATAATAGTCTAACATACATGAACATACAATAGTAGGCTTATCCCCAACTCAATGAAATGTAACATGCTATTTAACAATATCATCAAACATGCACGAAAACAATTAAGTCATCGTCACATATCTTAAATAAAGAATCATATTAACAGTCAATAAAAACACACTACCTTACCCTAGCATTTTGTGATGCATTCAAAGGCCAAACAAAACATTTGTTACTTGGGGTTCTTAGTAGAATTAGACTGTTCAACTTCCTTCAACTAATGGATTTGCATTAAAATAAACCAAGAGCCAATTAACAAAAGGACAACTTGAACACTAAATAGTCTAAAAAACAATATCAAACCCTTACCGTAGCAACTTACCTTTGGAAACTTGGAGAAGAAATTCACCAGAGAGTTAGAGAAAAACTCCTACGTCTTAGGGTTCTTGGGTGCTTAGGGTTTCAGCCCAAATCCTTTTATTTATTGTAACGACCTAGTTTTTATGACCTTTTAAAAATGCGTTAAATTTAAAACTTATATAAAGCAACTGAACCCCTATTAAAACCCTTCAATAGAAATCAAAGTTCTTTTCTCAAAAACTCGATCGTTAAAACATCTTACTTAAAACTCGTTATGAAAATCATTATAAGCGGTAGAAAACTATAGTTATAAAATCATTTATCAAAACAAGCGGAAGCGTAAGAAATTCACTTAAGGAATACCAAACAAATAATTATGTGTTAATTACAAATTACTTTTCTCTTTTACTTTTCTTAGCCCAGCCAGCCACAAGTCCCGTGCATGCAAATCCTCATCAACTGCTTCATTATTTATTCTCTCGCGTGCACCTACACCATTAGCAAACTGTGAGCCCGAGGCCAAGTAAGAAATGAGATATGCAATATGATCATGCCTCTCTTTAATTCTTTTGGAATGGGTCCGCCCCAAAGCAATCTTTTCTTTACGTTTTGTTCATTCATAACTCGTACGTCGAGCGGGAGATTGGAGGAACCCATGTGTGATGATATAGTTTGGTTGGCTTCTAACCTCTTGTGTGTAGCTAGTCTCGTTCCCGACAAGGTAGGGGTGTAGCCTAGCTACCAGACTAGATCCGAACTACCCACCCGCCCCCCAACTCCTCATTTCATTCATTTCATTTCATTCATTCATTTTCCTCACTCAATGCATGTGAGTACCAACCCCAAATGTGGCACTTCCTACTTGTTTCTATTAATATGATGCATGTCAATGCAATAGCTAACCTTAGAACTATAAGTCATTCAATCCATTCATCAAGGAAACAATAGCAAATATAGGAAACAATGACGGTATAGACGTGCTTGGCAATTTAAAGGAAATCATAACAAGATAAATATGTTTGACAATGTAAAAGAAACAATAGATATAGGCCTGCTTGGCAAGTTTAAGGAAATAATAACAATGTAGGCATGCTTAGTAAGTCAAGGAAAACAATTATAACAAAGACATGTTTGGCAAGTTAAAGGAAATACTAATCATGGAGACTTGCTCGGTGGTTAAAGGAAAGCGATAACAATATAAATGTGCTTAGTAATTTAAAGGAAACTATTATTATACAGGCATGCTCGATAATACCAATGTAGACATGCTCGATGGTTACAGGAAAGCAATAACAATGTAAATGTGCTTAGTAATTTAAAGGAAACTATAGGGAACAAAACGATATGTGAATATCCTAAACATGCTTAGAGATTAAGTAATAGTGTGATAACAATATAGGCATAACATGGCAACATAGCAGAAATGTACACAAGCAATTCAAGGAAAGACACTGCTAATGGTGTAGGGCCTCCACTGGCCAACGACTCTACTCGATTTCTTATATATCATAAATCTTATTTATGTCTTTCATGAAAACACATGCATGAAAACTATTTGCGTTATTTTTTTGGAAAACATTATGCATGGAACATATATGATACATGATAATAGTTTAACGTACATGAACATACAATAGTAGGCATATCTTCAAGTCAATGAAATGTAACATTAGATTCAACAATAACATCAAACATGCATGAAAACAGTCAAGTCATCGTCACATATCTCAAACAAAGAATCATATTAACAGTCAACAAAAACACACTACCTTAATCTAACACTTTGTGATGCATTCAAAAGCTAAGCAAAGCATCTCTTACTTGGAGTTCTTAGTAGAATTAGACTGTTCAACTTCCTTCAACGCATGGATTTTCCTTAAAATAAACCAAAAGTCGATTAATAAAAAGATAACTTGATCACAAAATAGACTAAGAAACAGTATCAAACCCTTACAGTAGCAATCTACCTTCAGAAACTTGGAGAAGAAATTCACCTGAGGGCTAGAGAGAAACTCTTACATCTTGGGGTTCTCTGGTGCTTAGAGTTTCAGCCCAAACTCTCTTATTTATAGAACTAAAACCAGAAAGATTGGTGGGGTAAAATCCCAAAAATTGCCTCTAAACTTTATCTTTTCCTAAACTGTCTAAAAATTGAAATGTAGCTCGCAATAATTTGGAGAAACTACCTTAACTCAAACTTGATCGAGCTACAATGGATGTGTGAACAGCCGCTAAAGACGTCTGTAACATCTAGTTCGACCAATGACCAATATTCACGTCAACCCTAAAACTTACATTCGTGGCCGCCAAAGCAACTGTGGATATCAACACTAAAGTCAACGCTCTAGCAGAAATTCCAATATGCATGCTCACCATTTGCCACGTGTACTAATCTATCACCAAATACTGTTTCATGGATGCTAGCGCTCCTGTGAACTGCGAATTAATTAAACCCAACGATGATGTTTTAAATCATCTAAAACTTGCTGTTGACACAAACCCATCTGCGGAAGCGAACGCTTCCACTCTGATGCTGATAACCGAGACTCACTTAACCAAATGACATCGTTTCCATCACTTAAAACACTGTTGTAGACACAAATGCAGCCATAGAAACATGCTACAACTTAAAATGACAACGTTCCTAAATTACTTAATGCTCTCAAACAACATGACAGGTTCCAAGAAACAAATGGGGAACCTTTGTTAAATCTGTTCGGGAAAAANNGATAACCAAATATAACGTCCAATAGCTTGTTGGAAAGCTCTGGATGTTGGCTACATTTGGTATGAAGAACCAAAATGGAAAGAAAGTCGTCTTAATGGTCCAAATTGCCCTTGAATAGCCGAGGGTCAGATTTTAGGCGGAATTGGAAAACCCACAATTTCCTCCAAAAGAATTCAAGATCTCCATTAGTCCAAATGCCCACTCCTCCTTGTTTATTTGGATTCAAAAACCTACAAAATAAATAAAAAGTTAGAAAATAAAGGAGCCCTTGGCTCGGGCTCAAGTGACGGGTCCTCGAGGCACATCACAACATGTTTCTCTTATGTAGAAGAATCTTTTCCTAATCCAAAGGTTCACAATACTTCCACTAAACCAAATCCAACGACCCCACATTCTTTCGCCTCCAAGTGGCATCCAACACTATTGTGGAAGAATCTTTCTTAAATCTAACGGTACTCATTCCTTCAACTAATTTAATCCTACAATCCAGTACCCTCCAACGCTCAAACAACATCACACTCCCTCAGAAGCATCTTTTTCTTAAATCCAACAATCTACATTCCTTTCACTAAACTGATCTAATAGTCCAACATCTTCCTACAACAAACACTTTCACAGAGCATCTTTCTCTACTCTAGATTGATCTTAGTCGTTCCTAAACCTTATCCAATGGTTCCTATTGCATCTGGTCTTCCTACAATATTTTTCCTTAAATTCCAGAATTTAACATAACTAAACAACAATTTAAATTTTTCTTAACTGTGGATTATTATCACAATATTCTTCACTAATTCTATCATATTCTATTTTCCTAATTCTACAATAATTCATATTTTATTTTGTTATCTATAAAATAAAATTCTTTCTTTAATCTTTCCTAATTCCACAATTATTTAATAATTCTAATACTTTAAATCTTTTATTAAAATTCATAAATTATGACAATAATTAATCTATTAAATTCTAAATTGTCCATGTAACATCGCTAAAGAAAGTGTGGGAGACATTTGAAAGGCTATTTATTAAGAAAAATGTGATGTGGTGTAGTTATTGAAAAATGAACTTGTTAGGATTATTCAAGGTAATCTCTCTATTTATGAATATTTTCTTAAAGTTAAAAGTTTGTGCTATGAACTCTCACAATTTGATATAGAGGTGCCAATTAGCAAAGCACGTTTGTGTCATTATCTTATTCATGGTATGCACAAAGAATTTATGCCTTTCATTTCTTCGGTGCAAGGACGGGAAAATCAACCTTCAATAATTGAATTGGAAAATCTCTTGTCAAATCAAGAAGCGTTGGTGTAAAAAATGTTCAAAAGTTCTCTTTCTCAAGTGGATAATGTTCTCTATAGCAAAGTTCATGGTAGAAATGCGATATCTTCAAATAATGCTTCAGAAAATGGTTTTAGACATTAGGAAGAGACAAACAATACCAAAACGTGTTATAGATGTGGAAAGCCAAGCCCTATTAAGCGCAATTGTCATGTAAAGGTGACATGTTCTCGATATGGGAAACCATGTCATATAAAGAAAAATTGTCGAGTACAGCTTGCTAATGATAATGCAAATGTTGCTCATGGAATCAAATTGCTCAATGATGAACTGAAATGGAAGCATTGTTTTTCTATTGAAGATATTGATAAACCAACTAATGTGGTTTTTGCTATGCACTAGATTGATGCCAAACCCAATGTTATTGGACTTATTGATTACAAAAATGAGTGGATTATTGACTCATGCTTTTCATACCATGCAGTAGAAGATGTTAATTTGCTTTTAGATGTTTGTCCACATGAATGAAAATGTGTCATTGTAACAATGATAATACTTTACATCTTGTAATGCAGGAAGGAAGCTTTACTATCACAATAGAAAATGATGAAGGTATTGCACTCAAAGATGTATATCTCGTTCCAAGACTGAAAAAGAATCTTGTGTCGGTTTCTCAAATAACCAAATCTGGTAAGTATGTTTTATTTGCTCCAAATAAGGTTCAAATTTTTAATAATTTGAAACATGTTGTTGCTGATGTTCTTTTTACTGGGAGGAAGGAAAATTCTTTATATGTTTTATCGGCAAGTGAAGCATATGTTAGAAAAAAAAGTCAAAATGTTAGTCTACATGTTTGGCATTCTCGATTGGGTCATGTTGGCTATCAGTTGCTGAAACAAATATGCAAAAATAGTTTCCTTGATGGTGTTCCTCTCTTTAAAGATATAAACACAGATATAGTTCATCCTAGCTATCAATGTGGAAAATCTCGTCGACTTCCTTTTTCAGAGATCGATTAATCAAGCCACAATCGTGCTTCAATTGGTTCATTCAGATTTGATGGGACAAACAAAGATCGCTAGCTATAGCATTTTTCTAGTATTTCATGATTCATTGATTATTTCTTTCATTTTACTTGGGTTCATTTTCTAAAACAAATGAAGCTCTCGCTACTTTCATTCCATTCGAGATGCAAGTAGAAGAGGTGATGCACTTCAAGGACCGATTCCTAGAGCTCGGGCCAAGAGGCTCCTTAACATTTTATTCTTTCTTATTTTGTAGGAGAAGCTTCTTTGGAAGGGTTGGAGGGTGCACCCACTCTTAAAGATAAGGAAAAACCGAAGCATGTAATCACTTGAAAATTTCAACCAACAATAGTGGTTAAGAATCCACCCGAGACAACGCATGCATTCCAAATACCATGCCTACTTGTGGAGGCTTTTGAAGGCATAGCAAGATGAAGTTATTCAAGGCATTTTAACTCCTTAATAGGTAGTATGAGAGCAAGTTTTATCATTTTGGATTTTAATTGAAGAATGGGATGATGTTTGTTTGGGTGTTCTCGGCTATGCTTGATTAGCTGAGAACCTTGTTTTTGTGTATTTTTATTTTGAGGTTATTTGTGTAATTGTTACATGAGGGCAACTCTTGTGGGCTATTTATACTCTCATTTAAAGGCTGTCTTAAGGCAATTGGAATTTAGCTAAAGAAAACTATTTTGAGCTGAAGTTCTCTCCTTTTCAATCAGCCCTCATTTCCTTGGTGAAACCCGAGTGAGTGTGTGACTATAAGTTGATTCATAACTGTTCTTGGCGTGTCTTGAGGTGAATCTCCTACACTATCTCCTTCCTTCACTTCATCCAGAAGTGGAAGTCCATATAAAAGGGTTAGAAGATCTGCTGCAACCCAAGTTAGAGTGGCTTCCTTGAGGGAGTCCGTTTGAAGTCAAAAGGTGCAAATATAGTGCCTTTTCGGACCAACTTATAATTGTTCATGCATATGTCCTTGTTTCGATTGAATGTGATTCTAATTTTTGGAGGGATATTTGTTCATAGTCATAAATGTACCTGGTTCAATTTTCGTGCAATTTGGATAAGAAACGTTTGACTTGTGATTATTTCCTTTTGCGATTAGAAACTGTCTTATTGGTGGCCTTCTGGGCAATCATTTTTTCATTCGTATATCTTCGTCTCTGATTGGACTCTTTTGATTTTTGGAAGGCCTTCCTACTCTGGTGGAAATTATTTTGGTTCAAGTTTTACGTCATTTGGATAATAAACGAGCGAGTTGAGCATTCAAACATTTGGGCTCCGAACTCTACCCTTGGTGCCTCTTCGGACTAGTTGTACCTTTTCTTGAATATCTTCCACTCCTGAACAAATTATTATCTTAATTTTGGAATGTTCTCTAATAATTCACATAGAAGGGCAAGGTCCAATTTTCACGCCATTTGGACATCTCTGGATAGAGTTGTGATATTTCTAAATTTTGCTCTGTCTTGCCTTTTACAACTACCAGCATCAAGGGATTTTTATATTTCCTCTTCCGATGGTGCATCATTTGGTACCAGAGCATTCTTCCTATTTTAATACTCTGTAATTGGCAAACTTGGATTTCTAGAATGATGACAAGAAGTGGAGCAAACATTGGTGAAAACAGAGAAACTAATCCACACGCTACTCAACCATCCGATAAGCCATTAATGGAGGAGGTCGTGCCTAGTATGCAAGGCCAAGTTGAAGAATTGCAAACTTGCAGCAAAGGTTGGATGAACCTAGAAATCAGCATGTGAGGGGACTTAGAAGCCCTAGACCTAGAAGAAGAATTAGTTCCTCAATTGAAACTAGAGGCTGAGAAGATAGTGGCCAAGATTAAGATTATGTGGAAACCGATGTGGAAGAGATGTATAGTCCAAGGAGGAGGTCTAATGCTAGTGATGATATGAGAGACATCAAGGTGTCTATTCCCCCTTTTAAAGGATCATGTAATGGGGACGACTTTCTAGATTGGTTGGAGAAAGTTGACAAAGTTTTTGGTTGTTATGAGTACACAGAAAAAGTCAAGTTGCAAATGGTCTCATTAGAGCTTTCAGGTTATGCAAGTTTGTGGTGAGAAGACTTAAAAGCTCAAAGGAGGCATGAAGGACATGATGACATACAAAGTTAGAGGGTGATGAAGACATTAATGTAGAAGAGATTTGTTCCATTGCACTACAAATAAGAGCTCTTCCTTGAAATCCAAAATCTTAAGCAAGGGGCTCAATTGGTGGAGGAGTATCTAACCAAGTTTGAAACACTTGAAATTAGATGTGCTTTGGAGGAACCTAAGGAGCAAACCATTGCACAGTTTATAAAGGGGCTTCACGATGAAATTGGAGACTTGGTCGAACTTCAACTCTTTGAGGATATGGATGATGTTATCCAATTGACTTTGAAGATAGAAAGACAAAAAAAAGAGGAAGATCAAAGAGTCTAGCTCTTGGCCATTCCAAAAGAATTCACTTCCATACAAACTACAAGCCAACTATGATGATAAAAACACAGCCTTGAAGGAACATGATAACAAGGTAATGGAAGAAAAGAAAGCAAGTGGGGATTCCATAAGGCCACGGTCAAGAGAAATCAAGTGTTTCAAGTGTCTCGAATTAGGGCAGTTGCTTTTCAATGTCCTAACAAGCGCATAATGGTGATTCAAAATGACACTAAAGAAATAGAAAGTGAAGATGAAGCTATGGAGTCACCAAGTACAGAGGTTGAACCACAAGAAGAAACCTATTTTGCTCAAGAAGGACCACTCCTTATGACCTTAAAAAAAGCCTTAACTACACAAGTCCGAGAAGATGAGTACCAAAGAGAAAACCTCTTCCATAGCCCGTGCAAGATCAAAGACAAAGTTTGTTCTCTCATTATTGATGGGGTAAGTTGCACCAATGTAGCATCCCAAGATGTTGTTGAGAAATTGAACTTGAGAATCACCATGTATGCAGACCCTTACAAGTTGAAATGGTTGAATGACCGAGAAGATGTGAAGGTGTCCAAATAAGTGCGCATAACTTTTTCAATTGGAGGCTATGTTGATGAGATGCTATGGGATGTAGTACCTATGAGTGAAAGTCATTTATTATTAGGGAGGTCGTGGCAATATGATAGAAGGGTCACACATAATGGCTACTCAAATTACAATTCATTCAAGTTTGGAGAAAAAATCATCAAGCTAGCTCCTCTCTAGCTGGAGCAAATTGCTAGAGACTACAAAGAGGTGAAGAAAGGAAAGGTGAAACTTACTTTACCTATGTCCAAAAATGAATTGCTAGAATGTTATCCTTATATGATCACGCACGAAAAAGGGAAGGCAAAATTAATGCCCGATGCACCAATACAAAGGTGTTCCCTCTGTTTTGGTTGGGTCAAGAGATTTTATGTGGATTATAAAAGTTTTGACTATTGGTATAATTTATGCACTAATGAGCCCAAAGGTGGATATATTATCATGGAAAATTATCTTTTCAAAAAGAGAAATTTTTTTTTACCAATTTGCGGGCTTCGGGAATCAATAGTGAAGGAAACTCATGGTAGAGGTTTAGCAAGCCACTTTGGAAAAGAGAAAACATACAAAACAATGAAAGAGTTGTTCTTAGGGCCACACATACTTAAAGATGTTCATGAGATTGTGGAAAGGTACATCATATATATATATACAAGCCAACAAAGTGAGGTCCATGCAAGAGATGTGGAAAAATACAATTGCAAAGGGGAATAGGATTTATGCTAAAGCTTCAAATCAAGGGTGTAGGGTAGTTGAAAAATATTAAGTTGAAAAGGACTAAGCATTTGGATTTGAGGTCAAATCCTCAATCACCCTAGGAGAACGATGCACTTCAAGGACCGATTTCTAGAGCTTGGGCCAAGAGGCTCCTTAACCATTTTATGTTTTCTTATTTTGTAGGAGAAACTTCCTTATAAGGGTTGGAGGGTGCACCCACTCTTAAATATAAGGAAAAATCAAAGCATGTAATCACTTGAAATTTTCAACCGACAACTGTGGCTAAGAATCCACCTGAGACAACGCATGCATTCCAAATACCGTGCCTACTTGTGGAGGCTTTTGAAGGCATAGCAAGATGAATTTATTCAAGCCATTCCAACTCATTAGTAGGTAGTATGAAAGCAAGTTTTATCATTTTGGATTTCAATTGAAGAATCGGATAATGTTTGTTTGGGTGTTCTCGGCTATGCTTGATTAGCCGAGAACTTTGTTTTTGTGTATTTTTATTTTTAGGTTATTTGTGTAATTGTCACATTAAGGCAACTCTTGTGGGGGTATTTATACTCTCATTTAAGGGTTGTCTTAAGGAAATTGGAATTTAGCTAAAGAAAACTATTTTGAGCTAGAGTTCTCTCCTTTTCAATCGACCCTTATTCATAACCGTTCGTGACGTGTCTTGAGCTGAATCTCCTACACTAGCTTCTTCCTCCACTTCATCCAAAGGTGAAAGTCCATAGAGAAGGGTTCGAAGACCTGCTGCAACCCAAGTTGGAATGGCTTCCTTGAGGGAGTCTGTTTGAAGTCAAAAGGTGCAAAGATAGTGCCTTTTCGGACAAACTTGTAATTGTTTGAGCGTAAGTCCTTGTTCCGATTGAATGTGATTTTGATTTTTGGAGGGAAATTTGTTCATAGTCAGAAAGGTACCTGGTTCAATTTTTGTGCACTTTGGATAAGAAATATTTGACTTGTGATTACTTCCTTTTGGGATTAGAAATTGATTTATTGGTGAAATTCAAGGCAATCATTTTTGCATTCGTATATCTCCATCTCTGGTAGGAATCTTTGAGTGATTTTTGCAAGGCCTTCTCTACTCTGGTGGAAATGATTGTGGTTCAATTTTTTTGTCATTTGGATAACAAACGAGCGAGTTATGCATTCAAACATTTGGGCTCCGAACTCTGCCTGTTGGTGTCTCTTCGGACTAGTTGTGTAAAACCCGAGAAATTTCAATATAATAAATTTCATGTATAAATTTGTCGTTAAAAATTGGTCATAACGTGGAAGAGTTGACCCGAATTGCCGCGTAGCGACCACATGTACAATTTTGATCAATTGGTCAAATCGGTGGAATTAGAAAGTTCTGAATAGAAGTGAATGATTAAATTGAAGCTATAAAAGTGGTTGGGCAATGCTCGGAATAAGTTGGAAGTGGAGAATGAGATAATTTAAAACGTGATATGCATGTTTGACATATATGTGATATTAAGTGAATAAGCGGTAATTTAATGAAATAAAAGGAATTAGAAGGATTAAAGAATAAAGATGAGTAATGGAGGGAAAATCCCACCCACGGGTATTGACATGGAAGATGAAGGCGAGAAATTTTGGATTAAATAATGGAAATTTATATTAAAGAAATGAGGATTTATGAAATTAAAATTTACGAGGAAGAATAGGGTTTGAAGATGAGAAAGAAACCACAGCTGGAGTTTGAGAAGGGAAGGACCCTTCGGCCGAAAAAGGGGTACCCGAGAGAGAGACGTCTCGCGAGAAGACTGGCCGGGACGAGCTCGGGCATACCGAGCAGGAGTCGACAGAGGGCTCGCAATCCTTGGGCAATTAGACGACTCCGCTTGAGGGCATTTCAAGAGAGGAGGTTTCAGCAGGGAGGCCAAGCTCCTGACAACAGCTGCGAGTGGCCGAGGACTCCGGATTTCAAGCGACACTGGACTTCAGGCGACATTGGACTTCAGGCGACACTAGCGACCTTCATCTGAGGGTTCCCGGAGAAGTGACTCTCCTGGACAAAAGTGGCAACTTCATGTTATGAAAATTATTTGTGGGACCTAGTCATTAATGGTAGTGGGACCAACCATTAATGAAATATTTTCTTTCGGCCTAGTTTTGCAATATTTTCAATTTCAACTTTCGGCGTCCATGTTTTGAGGTGTATGTTTTGTGGACGTCTATTTTTCTTTGTCTTTTATTCTGTGCAATAGCCTATAAATAGACTTATTTTGTAACGTAATAAGTAGAGTGAGAAAATCCTATACAAGTCCTTTGCTTTGTCTCTTTTTATATTCTCTTATGAGTGTTTCTATTTTGCCATTTGTGATTCTATTTTATTATCAGTGGTATCAAAGCCATTGAAATAAAAAGTGAGGGTTCTAAAGTGTTGTAACATTCTAGCACAAATTTTTTTTCTCACTACGAGTATTATTCTTGGCCTCTGATAGTTTTGTTCAACCTGCTATTCCATGGTTCGATGGTCACTATGATCATTGGAGTATGTTGACGGAGAATTTATTGAGGTCCAAAGAATATTGGCAAGTGATTCAAAATGGAGTAATCGAACCAGCAAAAGACACTATTCTCATCGATGCACAACAGGTAGAAATTGAAGGGCAAAAATTGAGAGATCTCAAAGCCAAAAATTATTTATTCCAAGCGATTGATCGTTCGATATTGGAGACTATTGTTTGCAAAGATACCTCAAAGGATATTTGGGACTCAATGAAAAAGAAATATCAAGGCTCTTCAAGAGTGAAGCGTGCACAACTTCAAGCCTTAAGACGTGATTTTGAAACTCTACAAATGAAAGATGGAGAATCCCTCACCGCTTATTGTTCAAGGACTATGGGGATAGCAAACAAAATGCGTTTTCATGACTAGAAAATGGAAGATGTTGCCATCGTTGAAAAGATTCTACGGTCGTTAACACCGAAGTTCGATTATGTTGTCTGCTCAATTGAAGAATCCAAAGACAATGATGATTTTTTGCTTGACGAACTCCAAAGCTCGTTACTCGTTCACGAACAAAAGATGAACATAAGTTCACCAAGAGAGGAGCAAGCTTTAAAAGCTAGCACTTCTACGTCTTCCTCAAATTTTAGAATAAGAGGTAGAAGCAGAGGAAATGGAGATCGAGGCAACCGAAATGGTGGTCAATATTACAAAGCAGATGATGACCAATTTCAAAACAAAGGCAGAGGAAAAGATCAACACTTTGACAAATCTAAGGTACAGTGTTTTCGATGTCATAAAATAGGTCATTATCGTTCTGAATGTTATACTAAACTGCCTAACTACAAAGAAAAAGGAGAGAAATCCAATTTTGCAGAAAAACAAGAAGAGGAAACTTTATTGATGGTTGCACAAGTTGATGAGGCACATCAATCCAATGTATGGTATGTTGATACAGGTTGCAGTAACCACATGTGTGGTAATAAATCTTCTTTTTCCTCTTCAAATGAAGATTTTTGCTCTACAGTAAGTTTTGGTAATTGTTGTACTGTGAAAGTCATGGGAAAAGGTGATATTAAAATAAGAACCAAGAATGGTTTTAAAGAAACGATTTCCAATGTTCTATATGTTCCTGATTTAAAGACTAACTTATTAAGTATTGGTCAGTTGCAAGAAAAGGGTTATATAATAACCATTGAAAAAGGTGTTTGTGAAATATATGACTCTTCTCGTGGATCAATTGTTGTTATTCAAATGACTTCAAACAGGTTGTTTCCTCTAAAGATTGATGTTATCCAACCTTGTTTGATGGTTGGGGCTAAAGATTCGTCATGGCTATGGCATCTTTGGTATGGTCATCTAAATTTTGGCGGACTAAGAACTCTACAGCAGAAAAATATGGTGATTGGTCTTCCTCAAATTTGTATTCCTTATCAAGTTTGTGAAGAATGCGTTGTTGGAAAACAACATCGTTCTCAATTCCCACAAGGAAAATCGTGGAGAGCCAAAAATGTATTAGAGCTAATTCATTCGGATATTTGTGGGCCGATAAAGCCAGTATCTAATGGGGGTAAACGGTACTTCATTACATTTATTGATGACTTTACTCGAAAAACGTGGGTCTATTTTTTGCAGGAAAAATCTGAAGCTTTTAGTGCATTTAAAAACTTCAAGGCACAAGTTGAAAAAGAAACGGAGAAAAGTATCAAATCTCTTCGTACGGATCGAGGAGGAGAATATTTCTCAAGGGAGTTTGAAACTTTTTGTAATGTTCAAGGCATACGAAAGGAGCTCACAACTGCATATACACCACAACAAAACGGCGTATCAGAGAGGAAAAACAGAACCATTCTTAACATGGTGAGATGTTTATTGACCAAAGGAAAAGTTCTAAAAACTTTTTGGCCTGAAGCAGTAAATTGGAGCATCCGTATATTAAATCAGAGTCCTACTTTTTTCG
The DNA here is from genome assembly GCA_022433065.1 of Begonia loranthoides. Classification (NCBI taxonomy): domain Eukaryota; kingdom Viridiplantae; phylum Streptophyta; class Magnoliopsida; order Cucurbitales; family Begoniaceae; genus Begonia; species Begonia loranthoides. Next base: position 28,990,844 of record CM039484.1, read on the forward strand.
TTAAAAATATGACACCAGAGGAAGCTTGGAGTGGGAGAAAACCGGCAGTAAATTATTTCAAAATATTCGGTTGCATTGCATATGCACATATACCAAATGAAAGAAGAAAGAAGCTGGTTGATAAAGGAGAAAAATGTGTTTTTCTCGGTGTTAGTGACACATCAAAAACTGATAGATTGTTCAATCCACTCACTGAGAAGATTGTGACAAGCAGAGATGTTATTTTTGATGAGGAAAGTTTCTGGAATTCAACATGGCAGCAGCCTACTCAAACTATTCTTGATGATGAGGCTGATGTAAGGCAACCGCAACAAGAAAATCCAACGGATCTTACTCTTGATGATCCTCAAAATGAAGTTCAAATTGATGCTGAAAGTTCCTCAATAACAGAAGCTTCTGATGCAACAGCGGAAACTTATTTACATCGTATTCGAAAAAAGCCAGCCTGGATGAAAGATTATGAGGTATCTGGAATTGACCAAATTGATGATCCGATAACGTATTTTACTTTCTTTGCAGATGGTAATCCAACGTCTTTTGAAACAGCTTCAAAAGAATCAAAATGGTGAAAGGTGATGGACGATGAAATTGAAGTCATTGAAAGAAATGATACTTGGGAGTTATGTGATCTTCCAAAAGATCATAAAACTATCGATGTAAAATGGGTATTCAAAACGAAATTAAAAGAAAATGGCAAGGTTGATAAATACAAAGCACGATTAGTAGCTAAAGGTTACAAACAAGAATATGGAGTCGATTACAGTGAGGTTTTTGCTCCAGTTGCAAGACATGATACAATTCGAATGGTTATTGCATTACGGCACTAAGATCTTGGTCTATCTTTCAATTGGATGTCAAATTGGCATTCTTGCATGGAACCTTGGAAGAAAAGGTATTTATCGATCAACCTCCTGGTTATATAAAAATTAGAAATGAGCATAAAGTTTATAAATTGCAAAAAGCTCTATATGGATTGAAACAAGCTCCACGGGCTTGGTATAGTCAGATTGAGAATTATTTTTTAAAAGAAGGTTTTAAAAAATGTCCATATGAGCACACATTATTTGTTAAGCTTGCAGATAAAGGAAATATGCTCATTGTGTGTTTATATGTGGATGATCTTATTTACACTGGGAATGATTGTTCTATGTTTGAGAAATTTAAACAATCTATGATGAATGAATTTGAAATGTCTGACCTTGGAATGATGCATTATTTTCTTGGCATAGAAGTAGTGCAATCTGTTAATGGAATTTTTATTTATCAAAAGAAGTATATTCGAGACATTTTAGACAGGTTTCAAATGAGGGATTGCAATCCCGTAACTACTCCTGCTGAGGTTGGATTGAAGCTACATAAGGATGATGGAGGAACAAAAGTGAACAAGACACTTTAGAGATAGATTGTTGGCAGTTTGATGTATTTAACTGCAACAAGATCGGATATTATGTACTCTGTGAGTTTAATCAGCCAACATATGGAGAATCTGACAAATCTGCATTTATCAACTGCTAAACGAATCTTACGCTATTTGCAAGGAACCAAAAATTTTGGCATATTCTACAAGAAGGGCAAACAATCCGAATTAATCGGATTTACTGATAGCGATTATGCAGGTGATCAAGATAATAGAAAAAGTACATCCAGTTATGTCTTTATGTTTGGTACATGGGCTGTTTCGTGGTCATCTAAAAAGCAACGAATTGTTACATTATCAACGACTGAAGCTGAATTTATTGCTGCGTGTACTTGTACTTGCCAAGCTATATGGTTAAAGAGAATTCTTGAAGAACCACAGTTCAACCAAAATAGAGCAACTACAATTTTCTGTGACAACAACTCAACTATAAAATTGTCAAAGAATCTAGTTTTACATCGAAGGAGCAAACATATTGAAGTGAAATATTATTTTTTAAGGGATCTCAGCAACAGTGGAATAATTGATTTGAAGCATTGTTCCAGCAAAGAGCAATTGGCTGATATATTTACTAAACCACTTAAATTCATTTTATTTCAAAGTCTAAGAAATTTATTGGGTGTTTGCGACATAAAGAATTCTACTTGAAGAAATGGCTACATTAAACTGAAGTTTAAGCACTTCAGTTTACGAGAGAGATTGTTATGAAAATTATTTGTGGGACCTAGACATTAATAGTGGTGGGACCAAGACATTAATGGTGGTGGGACCAACCATTAATGAAATGTTTTCTTTCGGCCTAGTTTTGCAATATTTTCAATTTCAACTTTCGGCATCCGTGTTTTGAGGTGCATGTTTTGTGGACGTCTGTTTTTCTTTGTCTTTTATTCTGTGTAATAGCCTATAAATAGACTTATTTTGTAACGTAATAAGTAGAGTGAGGAAATCCTATACAACTCCTTTGCTTTGTCTCTTTTTATATTCTCTTATCAGTGTTTCTATTTTGCCATTTGTGATTCTATTTTATTATCACTTCAAACCAAGGAGCACATTCTGCCATTCTCCGATTCAAGGTGAGCAACATCAGTTCTTTTCTGATTTCAAGATGAGTTTGGTTTTAAGGTTCTGTTTGATTCAGTAGCGGATTTCAAATCGAATTATGGATTTTTGAATGATGTTGAAGTTGGGTCTGTTGTCCTGCATTTTCGACCTTTCGGCCATATTACCCTGTTTTGATGAACTTGAGGATTTTAGTTTCGTTACTGCTCTGTTCTTGGTTTCTACCACTAGACATTTTGAGGAATGTTTCCTACTGATTGAGTTACCTTTGTCCTTCATTTTGCTTACTGTTGATAGCTCGTGGTGAGGACATATTTTTTGTCAAATGAGTTTTAATTTGCATAATGGATTCTTCGATTACTGATCGATTCTATTCTGGATTGAGTAAATTCCAAAAATTGGTTCTGTTTTGTTGCTGGATTATTGATGAAAGAATTGTGGAATATAAATTGCTACTTTTGTTTGATTTCTGGATGAGTTCTCGAACCTGTAGTTTTTTCCATCATACAGTGGTGCACGTTTAGTCATAATGCTGTTTGGATTTTTGTTTTGGATATTGATTTGGTTCTCTAATGTTGTTGGCGAGTAATGCCTTGAGTTAGAGGCCTTGTTTTGATTCTGTTATTGTTTTAGAAGGTTTGGCTGCTTTTGGGTTGGAGAATTATAACTATAGGAGAGGGGAGATTCATAGTGTGGTTAAAGTGCTGTTTGTGAGATGTTATTTGGAATTGTTAATGAACTCTTTAAGGTGGAGTTGACAAATGGTTAATTTTTATGAATTAGGGATGTGACGATACCCGTAAGGTTATTTACAGATAAATTGGGCATTTCGACTCATAGTCTATAGTAGCATAGAGATAGACTTTAAACTTAGTCCCGCGTAGGATCCCCTCACTTTTCCTCGAGACGTATTTATGAGATTTTTCATGTTTGACATGTTGTAGGCTCGGACGAGTTCGAGGACTTCGAGCCGATACTCGAGGTTACTGTTCCTTCGGATAAAAGGAGAGGCCGCCAACGAGGTAGGGGTTTTATACTGAGTTGTCTTGCACTGCATTGCATACTTTTCAAAATCGTATTTTGTGGGATACCACGTATGAAAAACTTGACATGGACTGTTCGACAACACGTCAACTTTTTATATTATGTATGTATGGAAGTTTTACAAGTTTACTTTCGTGCATTTGATTTCATGGTGTAACATATTGTATACTGTTTTTGGAGTGATAAATCCTCCTGATACTTTGAACGGTTTCAGTATCAAAGTATCTAGAGGCTATTCCCGGTACATCTCCTACAGCGTGGAGATGGTTTGCTTGTGCGCTGTGTGAAAGATGGGATTAGGAAGGAGATGAAGCTTCCTTGGGTTTCGAATTCCTAAACCTGATCAGGGTGTATATTACGGGCGTGTCGCTGACAACCCGGGTGATGAGCCAAGTCTTCAGACTGTCGTAATTTGTCTTCCTCTAGGCTCATGTGGTGCTGCCCGGGAAACGGTCTCTGCCTTTCTGTGGGATTGATCGGTGGAGTCCCTAAGTGTTCCTTCTTTTTCACGGATTGCAGTTTTTTAGATGAAACACGACGATGGTATTTTAACGTATAGTTGTCTATGTATACAACCATGTTTTCTAAATGCCTTGTCCGGGGCTTTTGGGGCCGGATTTTCCTAAAAGATAAAAGGGTTTTTCAAATATTTTGAAAAACGTGCAGTATTTCTCGAGACTCGTGGTTTTCACGAAAACAGCAAAACAAGTTTTACATGCACATATCATTTAGTATAAGTTTCTTACTGAGCTAGTCACTCATCCTTTAGACTATATTTTTCTCAGGTTAGAGTTTTGGATGAAGACTCTGCTGATATTTATTTTATTTCATTTCCTTAGTTGAATCTTTATTTCCTGGTAAGCAAACTGTTGGATGATTGTAATTTACTTAATCTGGATTTCTGAGAAACTTGGATTGTATGCACCGTATTATTTGGACTCTTTAATCTATTATTCCGCATTATTAATTATTCTCACAATCACTATATGGATTGTGGCTCATCACAAGTGGGTCGCGGCTGAGTATTTATATAAGTCTTCCGCAATAATTTAACAAGCCTTCGGTTAGGCGATCGTGTAATGCCTTGATTTTTTCTTTACTTTAAAAATCGTGAGAAATTTAAAATTTTTTTTTTTATTTAAATCATTTTCTTTTCAATTGCGTAGCAGAAGATTATTTCATTCTTAAAACCATTTAAAAGACAGTAATAAAATTTTTTTCGTAAAATATTTTGTAAAACACAACAGAAGATTAAATAAATAAACGAAGCATTTAGAATACAATGAATGAACTCTTTCCTTTTTAAATTTAAATACATTTGCAAAACCTTTATCAACTATCTCTTTCACATCATTTAGCCTAGTCAGCTACAAGATCCATCCGAGTAAATTTTTTATCAAATGTCTTTGACTTATTCTCCTGTTTCTCGTACATACCTATATCACAAGACTTAACTAATGAGCCTAAGGCTCAGTAAGTGATATAGAATAAAATGTATGATGCATATGCTATGCTATTTTAAAATTCGTATGCAACCTTTTGTTTTTCATTTTCAAGAAAGGAACCTATCTGTTCCTTATACCGAGAGAAATGATATATCATATAGTCATGTGGCTAACCGTCACTCCGATGAGGAGATACATCCACTAAGAGTGTCACCACCAATGACCGTCACCAATCTCTTTTTGTTTTCCAGGCGTTGGGGATTTCTATACAAGAGAAGAGAATACATCCTATGGTCCATGTGGCTAATTGTCACTATGCTCCCTACGTGAGAGGAGATACATCCATCAGGGGTGTCACCACCAATGGACTGTCACCAAATCTCCCGAACCCCCACATGCCTATTTACATTTATTCAATAATACAATGGGTATTCCTATAGCCAAGTGATGGTTGTCTGCTCAGGTGATCAGCCTTTGATACGCCATTCACTTAGTATGTATGAGCATCCATTCTATCACTTTTCATTTCTTTTTCAAAACCATGCATGAAAACCATTTTCGTATCAATTTGAAAACCATGATGCATGAATGCTCATGAATGCATACAGTTCATATCATATCTCTATAACCTCGAAACATGCTCATCTATTAAACATATCATTAAAAGAACCTAATTCTAAGAAACACTGAGCAAGCAACAATACAATTTACGAAACATGCACAATTTCTAGCTATCTATTAAAACAGTAAACAACCTTAATATTCTATTAAAGCAGTAAACAATCAGTACACAAGTCCTAATTCTTGCGATGTAGGGCTCGAAGAACAAAACACAAGCAGTATCACTTACCTCGAAGCTTCAACGCGTATAAGCATTTATTCGTCCTTTCTCCCCTTTTTAATACCTTTAAGACCTTCAAAGATCATTAAATAAACCAACATGAAAATCACATTTCAGTATCCTCATTAATTCCAACATCATTATTAAATCTCATAACCAAATCGATAACTAACTGACACGTAGCCCAAATCGAATTCGAAGTATTAATCTAAACAACAGCAAAATACCCATAACTTTACTCTCTAATCTCTTTACTTTTCGGCATCACAATTCAACAGTGACTTTATACATTCTTCCTCAATCAACACTTCACTGTTAGTAATGATTTACATTTTATTATCCATTCATAATGATCGTAACAATAATCACTTAACAGTGGTAGAACACACTCTTTAACTGTGACCCAAATCAACAACATTGGATCACAATTATCACTCATCCAGAGGATTTCAACAACTAAATAGACTACTAACCATCGAAACATACACAGCTCCCAATACTAACAGGCAACAGAATATAACCTCACAAATCATGAAACAATAACCAATTGTTGGGAGTAATATGCCCAACAAGCAAATGTAATAGAACACTTTTGTAATATATGA
>CM039484.1:28997636-29016516 GCA_022433065.1 Begonia loranthoides
ATGATACATAGGTTACGCACGTTACCGTTGTTGTGAACATCGGTAATTCCGCCGTGCGAGGGAACCTAAAAACCAACACCAACAGGGAGCACTCAAAATAGGACAGAGAGCAAGCATCCAGAATCCATAAAACAGAGAAGGAAGTGTGCGTTACCTGAGGATCACCCGAGAAGCATGGAGCTCTTCCTTCACCTTCTTCTTCTTCTTCACTTTATGATATTACAGAATACACCACCTGCTACAACTTATTTATAGCCAAGAAGCGTACATGGATGGACAATCATATGAAACAATGGAGAAGGTCTAACCTGCTTATGCCATGTGGAAAGTTCTTAACGTTTTCTGGAGAATCACATGGAGATTGCCAAAGGAGCAACTAAAGAAAACCTGTTCCAGTCCGATCCAGCGTGAAACGCACAGGTCGCACCCAGGCAGCAGGGCAACGACTGCAGCTCATCCGCTCCCACACAGTCGCCACTGCCATTTCCAGTCGAAACAAATCACGGCCAAGTTTCGGCCAAACAACCCATCACAATGCCAAGACAAGAACACATAACAGCTTACCTCTGCCCGACGATGAAATTCGCAGCACACGGGAGTTCGTCCAACCTGTGCCTGCAACTCGACCACCCGAGCCCTAGCCCCCCGATGCCCGATGCTCAACATTGCCGCGTTGTCGCCCGTTCGTCCACCGGACAGCGCCTTGAGCCCGAGCCCGAGCCCGATCCCGAGCTCCCCCAGTGGTCGACCCTCTCTCGGTTGCTCTCTCGCCTTCGCTCTCCCTCTCTGTCCCAATCTCTGTCTCTCTTCTCAAATGGCAGCGAGCCACACTAAATGAGAAACCGAACCGAACCGGTCAAACCGAACCAATTCAACCTCTTTCCATTTTTTCCTCTTAATTTTCCCCTTTTATCATTAATCTCAATCACCTTAATTTTAATTTATTAAGTTAGCACTTATTTTAATTCCATTTTATCTCAAATTAATCCTTTCCTTCAAACACAATTTATTTCCTCTTTGTCTTCAAACCAGACCGGTTCAAGACGGACTGGTTCAACCCCTTTATTTTTTGTTTTTCGCTTAATCTCCATTTTTCGATAGATATTCTCAACCGTACTTCGACTGCGTTGCGTTCGAATACCCAATCTCCTCTGCTTTGTGTTTTCGATCGACATTTGCGACAACGTTTCTACCGATGACTAGACCGCAAAATTGACAAATTTGACAAATTCAAAACCATCACGTCCGTAACTCAACCACATTGCATCCGAAAACCATAAAACATAATTCGTAACGCATTTCAGACGTAAACCTTGACTGCGTCTTCAAACGCAGTGCAACCGAAAACCCAAAATGTAGTCTGTAATACCTTTCAGTCGAATAATTCGACCTCGGAGTCGACCGCAGTCTGACCGAAACTCCAATTTATACCCTGCAACACATTTCAAGATAGACCGATTCAACCCGTTTATTATTCATTTTTTGCTTAATCTCCATTTTTATATCGATATTCTGGACAGCACTTCCACCGTGTTGCGTTCGAATACCCAATCTCGCCTCTGCTTTGTGTTTTCGATTGACACTTGCGACAACGTCTCGACCGATGACTCGACTGCAAAATCGACAAATTTGACAAATTCAAAACCATCACGTTCGCAACTCAACCCGAAAACCCAAAATGTAGTTTGTAATACCTTTCGGTCGGATAATTTGACCGCGAAGTCGAGCGTAATCTGACTGAAACGCCACATCGCCTATTTTCTCCAAACTTCGATGTTCCATACCTTATTTTTATCCTTTTTAGTTTATTTTCACTACAACATTTATTTAATTACTCATTTAATTATCCAAGTAATCTTATTATGCCCAATTAATCTTCCAATTATCCTTACTTAATTATATTACAGAAAATTGGGGTATTACAGATCGGGTCCTCTACAAGGGCCGGGTAGTTTGGCTCGGTGTTTTGTTAGGCTCGCCTCCAGGTCGTGACAAGTCGTACCTTTCATTGAATATCTTCCACTCCTGAACGAATTATTATCTAAATTTTGGAGGGTTCTCTATTGATTCACAGAGAAGGGGGCAATGTCCAATTTTCACGCCATTTGGACATCTCTGAATAGATTTGTGATATTTCCAAATTATGGTCTGTCTTGCCTTTTACAACTGCCAGCATCAAGGGGTTTCCATATTCCCCTCTTCCAATGGTGCATCAAGAGGAGTTTGGAAAGAATATAAAGTGTTTGTGCACCAACATTGGAGGAGAATACATGTTTGAAGAATTTTTCTCGTATTGTAAAAAATTTGAAATTCGACGTCAAATGACTAACCAAATACACCTCAATAAAATGGTGTGGCGGAAAGAAAGTTGGCACATCTTACTACAGTTAGTTTGTCTTGACTACATGAAAAAAAATCTTCCTAGGCAATTATGGGAAGAAGCTATGGAATGTGCATGTTATGTAATCAATAAGTTGCCTTCATGACCAGGTAAAGAAGTATCTCCTTTTAAAGTTTTGTATAAGATTAAGTCAAATGTTAACTATTTTTTAGTTTTTGGATCATTATGTTATATTATTGAGCCCAAAAGTAGTAGAACTAAATTTGATCCAAAAGCTCAAAAATGTATTTTTGTTGTTTATGATTCTTAAAGGAAAGGTTGGCGATGTATCGATCCTGAAACAAAAAAAGTTTATTATCTCTTATAATGTGATTTTTGATGAAATATCATCATATTATTCTTCTCCAAATGTGAAGAATAATATGATCAATCTTGATCCTTTTCCTAGTGGCACTAATTATGGAGAAAGAGGGAGCACCAACTCAATAATTGAAGAAAATTATCAGCAAGATACAACTGAAATTTGAAGATGAACGAGAGAAAGAAGACAACCTGAGTATTTAAGTGAGTATAAGGTTTAGTTAAATTACTTAACTATAACTTCTTGTTTTTTCATGAGTTTAATATGTGATAATGAATCTAAGAATTACAAAAAAGCTCAAGGAATAACCAAATGGGAATATACTATGAATGAAGAAAGAGAGACTCTCCACAAAAATGATACATGAGAATTAGTTCCGAAGCCAAAAGACATTGAGTTGATCACTTGTAAATAGGTTTACAAGATATAGAAAAAGGAGGATAGGACAATTGATAGGCCTAAAGCTCGCTTAGTTGCACGTGAATTTTCTCAAGAATATGGACTTGACTATGAGAAAACTTTTAGTCCATTTGCTTAGATGGTGACAATTAGAACACTCATTTCATTAGCTACATGCAATGGATGGAATTTATGACAACTTGATGTATGAATCAACCTTAGGGATTTATGTCAATTGAGTTTCCTAATCATATATGACAACACAAAAAGGCATTATATTGTCTCAGGCAAGCTCCAGGTGCCTCGTATGAAAAAATTGCTCAATATTTTTCTTTTTGTGGCTTTACTTCATCGAGTTCAGATACTAGTTTATTAGTTAAGTTTGAATCATCTATGTGGACAATACTTCTTTATGTGGATGATATGATCATCACCGGTGACAACAATGCAAAAATTTTACTGTTCGGTTGTCAATTAGATTTGAAATGAAGAATTTGGGAGAAGTTCACTCTTTTCTTGGTTTGGAAATTGTTAAAACATGTGGCTTTCTTTTTTCTCAAAGTGCTTATGCTAGAAGTCTCTTGAAGTGTTTTGGTACGAGGGATTCAAATGCTTGCTACTCCTATGGAATATCAAATGCAAATACAAAATCTTAAAGGAGAACCACTAAATGATGTTACAAAGTATTGTCAAGTTGTGGGTAATCTGTTTTTTCTAACTATCACAAAACCTGACATAGCTTATTCTGTAAACTATGTTTCTCAATTTATGGAGAGCCCATGTGTTGGTCACTTACTTGCAGCAAAGAGAATTCTTCGTTATGTGAAAGGCACATTTTAATTTGGCCCTTTTTTATAAACATGTATCTCCTTCTTTGTTATGATGTTATCAATCGACTTTCAACTACGGGATATTGGATCAGCTGCAATTTCTTGGTGTAGTAGGAAGCAACAAATTGTATCTCTTTCAAGCACATAAGCTAAATACGTGGCCGCAACTAAGGTAACTCAGTAATGTGTTTGGCTACTTCAAGACTTTGGCGTTAATGTGGATTATCAAATTCCTCTTCATTGTGACAATGAAAGTACAATTAAATTAGCGAAAAATCTAGTGTTTCATGCTTGCACAAAGCATATAGAGATTCATCATCATTTTTTTTTTGAGAAAAAGTGTTAAATCAAGAAATTATCTTACGAAAGATAAGAACAAATGATCAAGTTGCTGATGTGCTTGCCAAAGCTCTTCCTCATATTAAGTTTGAAAATTTTCATTGTGTTCTTGGTGTTATTAATTGTGAATCTGCACTAAGGGGGAATGTTAAAAATTAGTACTAATATGTTGATTAAGTCTTCCTTTAATTTAAGTGGTGTAATGTGTATTGGTTAGTTGGTTGAGTGTTTTTAGGAGTTAGTGCTTAGTGTTTGAACTTTTTAAGTAGTCATTTATTTTAGTCAGTAGCTATATTGCTAGAGTAAAATGAATGTATGTTGTTTAATTTTTCAAGTGAAGAAATCTATGCATTTTTCTATTTTGGACTTGTAAATTTTGTGATAACTATAATGAAACACTTTAAAATTTACTCTATTATACGTTTTATACTTAGATGCATAAAATATTTTATTTTAAGATGCTCGCATATATGTATCATATGCTGAATGTAAAATTTTATTCATATTGAGTTTAGTTGACTTATTCCAAACAACTCTCTTTTTAGGACTTAGTTTGGAAGATGATCACTTGTTAGTGCATGAGTTAGCTCCTTGAATTATTTTTTTATTTTAACAATTTTCCTTTCGAGAGTTTATTGTAAGGTTAAACTTCACGTCTGTTAAAGTTTTGTTTTACATTTACTTCTAGCACAGTTCTTTTATGAATATGTATTATCACATTATCTTGATGCTACTGATAAACCTTTAGATTAGTCTAACTATTTTGGGTCTGACTACTTATTTATATTAAATATTTTTTAGCCGGTTCGTTCATTATTTTGTTTCGAGTCTCCTTTGAAATGAAATGTGACAAAATAAAACTATAAAATGGGCTTATCACGTCATATAGAAAAAGAATTTGAGTTGGTGAATCCTTTCAATCATATGTGGAGGAGAGGACTCCACAAGTCCATTGGTTTCCATGGAATCCATGGACAGGCTTCTGAAATCTTTTCAAATATGAGAAGGTTGTCACCCATTAATTTGGATTGGTAGATAGGAAATAATAAATATTGAAATAATAGTGAAGTGCAAGAAGAATTCACTGGTCCAGTCTAGAATTAGCAGCTAAGATGAGAATCTGATCTGCATCGAAAAGAGTTCCATTGGATGGCAGAAGGAGCAAGCTTTTACGCTGTATCTGTATCTGCACAGGATAATATTAACAAACCCCTCCTCTGGGATGGTATGCTCTTCTCAGATTCCTCTCCGGTTAGATTCTGGCCACTTGGGCAGCTGAAAACGGCTACGTTTCTTCTCCGGCGAGGCTATCCCTCTTCTTCATTTATAGGTTCTGGTGAGATTTCTGACACTTATCATGTGAAGTGGGGCTTTAGGGTTTTTAAATAGAAAGCAACTCCAAAGATAGTTAAGCTCACTGTAATTTCTTCTGCAAAAAAAAACATGAAAAATCTAAGCTTTTGTTTGAATCAACCCTCTTATGAGTAATCTTCAGACGAACCCTAGAGACATACATGGGTAATGGTTGATGTTACCACAAAAAACACGACAGTTTATGACAAGATTTGACTTCTAAGAGAAATTTCAAGGCTCTTGCTTTATCTACTTGTTGAGTCAGTAGTTGTTGTTTTAACCTCCCACAATTTTATATTGGCTAAAAGAGCCAATTTGCAATATTTTATTGTTCAACCTCTTGTTTATGCATACCTTTTTGAGTTGGATTGATACCCTCTTCTCCTGTTTACTCCTTCTCTCCCTATTTTTCTATAAACGAACTCGTAGTCTCTCTGAGTTCTTTCTGAACTTCACTTGCTTCTTTGACACACAGATTCTCTCTCTTTCTGTAGCTCAATTTACTCCATTCTAAGAGCGAGCAAACAGCAGCGAGGAGGGGATGGATAATAATCATCAAAAGTCTGAGCCGGAAACGGAGATTTTGATGATGATGCAGCGGATGGGAAGAACTCCTCAATTCTGCGAAACCCTCTGTGATTTTACTGATCTTCCGGGTTCAAGCAAACTGGGCGGTTTACCTCCATGCTTCATGGAAAATTCAGAAGGCGGGCAGGGTTCATCGTCGTTCGTCAAAGTAGAATCTACTGTTTCATCAATGAACACTGGCCCAGCGGAAGAGGAGCAACATGAACATCTTCACTGCTCGATCACAAGAAGGTGGAGAGAAGATAATCCACCAACGCCAGTCGAGAAGCCGGTAAACACGGTGGAGGCAATGAGGGAGATGATGTTCAGAATAGCAGTAATGCAGCCAATTGAGATAGATCCAGAAGCTGTAAAGCCACGGAGGAGAAGGAACGTGAAGATATCCAAGGACCCACAAAGCGTGGCTGCGAGGCACAGGAGAGAGAAGATAAGTGAGAGAATAAGGACACTCCAGAGACTGGTACCAGGAGGGACAAAAATGGACACAGCTTCCATGTTGGACGAGGCAGCTCATTACGTGAAGTTTTTGAAGACGCAAGTCCAGTCTTTGGAAAGGGCAGGGGCAGTAGGCAGTAGTCCTGATGGAATAGGGTACCCGACTGGGACGGTGTCTAGCAGTGACAATGAGACTAACTCCACTCACCTTCATTTGCTTGAGAATTCTAATCCTAGCTAGTAGGATCTAGTTTAAGATGTGCTCTCTCTCTCTCTCTCTCTCTAACCTGTGAGAGAAGGCAATGTTGGGATAGAAGGGTGAAAGAAGCCATGTGAGACCACCCACAAATATTGGCTGGGTCCTTCCGCTTGGTTCCAAAACCACGATGAACCTACCGACCCAATTCTTTCTCTTTTTCTTCGGCTTATCTACACAATTCAATTCGGTTGATTCTGGTAAAAATGAAACACAAACGCATACGAAATCGAATATCCAGCCTTTCCAAAAGAAAACCACAAGAATATAAACTATGGAGAACAAATTTTAAGGGTCTCCTATTAATTCGTCATCCCGACTAAAATCGAGTTTGATTCGGCAAAGTCTAACAGATACCAAAACAAACCCTTCCTACCCGTAATATTGAGAAAACGCCCTCTAACTCACACATGTTCTGACCAAATTCGACGCAACTTTCAGAGAATTCACCATACATATCTGCAAAAGGTTACACTTACATTTTCTGCAGGTTCGAGTTCTTTTCAAAAACAAGAAATTCTAGATTTAAGAACTCATGCTGGTACGATACAACGTCACAAATTGAGAGTTTGAATTTAAATAGCAAAGACAACATACATGAATTACATACGTGGATAGATGTATGCTTTATTAATCGTTGGATTCCACCAAATTGATCACTGGAATCTTTCATTTACATGAATCCTCAATTGTGCTTGTTGCGCACCCCCTACTGCGACCAGACTAGCCTCGCACACGATGCTGATCTCAACTGTACATGCTTCCTTTCCAGCCATTCTTGAATCTCCAACTCATTTTTCACCTCATTTTGACCTGGCCAAAAAATATAATCAAAGCTTCAATCAAAATCAGACAAAAGAACTTGTATACATCACAAGTGTTGGCTCAAATAAGGAAAAGTGTAAAAGGGGAGAAATGCTTGGTTCAGACAGATAGATCCTTTGCTCCAGACCTTTTAGAAGTACATGATGCTGATCGGATTATGATTTCTTTACTGGAGCTGGCAACAGCTCCTCAATATGAGCAGAAGTAAATTTAAATTACGTATATTTCTACCATGCTACGTCTTCAAAAGATAATTAGCAGGTAGACAGAAAATAATTAAAAATTGGGACAGACCGCAAATATTTGTGATAGCATAGTACTTGCTTTGCGTTTACTATTAAATATGTACAAATTACATAATTGACGTAAACAATCAGCCAATTAACCCAAAACAACAACTACGATCCATCAACAAAAAATTTCCTCAAGCTCTAGATTAGTTCAGGCATAGGACCTGAGTTGGAGATTATCCAAATTGCGTTTTGATCCATTTTGAAATTAGAAGAACAAATGAGTTCTGAATATTTGATTACCTATTTGTTTTACCTGGTATTGCAGACTAAGCCTTGGCGTCAAAAAGCATGGCAGGTGAAACAGCCACTCAAGGAACTCATCTGATGATTTCTACGAAAAGATATGGCCTTGCTGGATGTCCTTGCAACTTGATGACCCTGGTTGGCTAACACAGAGCTTCGCATATCTTGGGCTCTCTTCTGTGCAGATCTCAATTTATTCATTATCTTATCCATGGATGATGATCTCTTCTTTTCCAGCTTCATCTGAAGTACACCTCAGATAAATAACAAAAAACAATGCACAAAAATGCTTACGCTTTATCTTTTTTTGGAGCACATACTCCATGGCTCAAAAGGTTCATGCTAAATGTGAAAAAGAATACTATGCATTCCTGGCTCCAAAATGGGTACTACTTTATTTGTTAGGATACATCACTACCGTTTTGATTTCATCATCTTTGAATTGGCCCTTATGGTGCGTGATGTATGCATTACAAAATCAATCCAAGTTAAAGATTCCATATTTCAAACTACTGAATCTTGTAAAGATTTCAGGAGGTCATAATGGTTAATTGACTTAAAACAAAACAACAGTTGTTTAAGAATTTTCCTTCAATTCCAAATCATACTCTTACTAAAAGCGCTAGCTTCATGATTAGGCAGAAACTAGATCACGGGATAAATAGATAATTGTGTTAGGAGTCTAGGATATTCATCATATTTGAATAATTCTTGAAAACAATGCATATCATAACATAAATAATTAGAAAAGAACCTCTAATTTTCGTATAGCTGCCTCAGCTTTTGCTTTCTGCAGATTCTCCCAAGCAGTTATCCTGGCTTCCTCCCTCTTTGAGCTGGAATAGACCATAACTCATGAGGTCAGAGTTGTGCCTTGATTATCTAACGGAAGGACACTACAAATCAAACCACAAGAATACATACTTTGAGACACTTTTTGCTGTGTCAGAAATGTCCCAACCAAATGATTGAACAACTGCATCTTTATCTTTCTTTTTCCAGTCATCAACAAAGCCTTTTCCTGGGATTCGAGCTTTGTGTTTCTTGGACCACCTTGTCATAGTTACACGTTCATCAACTTGCACATCCCTGACTTCTAATTTAGACGATAGGATGCTTTGAAGCTCCATACTAGGTCGACCAAGAGGATTGGAGGCAGAGGATGAAAATCTCTTTTTGGGTGACGATTGAGTGCTACTTGCAGGGCTCATCTGGGTGGCCATGTCCCTTCTTGAAACAGTACGAGATACATTTGTTCCCGCATCCTTAATCTCCTCAAAATTTTCACCTTTATAAGCAATTAAATATACCAATATCAAAAATGTAAGAACACATTCTTCCTCAACGAACGTTTAATTAGCATTGTCTCCAGGACAAAACTCCTCAATGCTCAAGTTCTCCCATGATTGATATTTTAATTATACACATCCAAAATGACACCCATAACAATTTTGATTACTTAAGACCCCACAATCTAGGTATATAACAGCAGATTAATGATGAGATTAAAGAGTAAGAAGCAGGTAACATTTGACCATATTAACTTAATGAAAGATTCAGTAACCATCAAAATTCTTTTTCCACAAAAATATCAATACTTTCCGGAATCAAGAGATGAAATCACTGCCGCTGGTATATTTAGCAACACTAAACTTGAACGAGATATTCCAAATGAAAAAAGTAAATAACCTTGTGAATCTGTCAACGGTGACTCGCCCAACATTTTAGAGCATCCGTGCACACTAACTGATCGGGCAATACAGGGCTCCGTTCGCATAGGAATGACCGCTCCCTGCCCAGAAGAGCGAATTGATAATCCATCAGCTGATATAACACCAGCAGAGAATGGAGAAGCGGCGGCAAAATGCCCCATATTAACTCCTTCATACATTGGCATTGCTGGTGAATATAATGAGCAGTGCACAAGACCAGGCGGTCCAAGTGGTCCACTTTTTGACTTTGGCCGCCTCTGAGCTTGGGGATTTGAAGATCTTACAATTCCATCTCCTGACACGGGACTAAAAATCCACCTTTCTGCATCTTCCCACTTCGACGGTAACAATTTACCATTATTGATAGGCAGTAGTCCAGGGCTTACATGCTTCCGACCACAATTGTTGTGCAATGGCACTCGCTCCGAGCTCCAACCCTTTTGCATTCCCAGGGTAGTGTGTCTGTAGTCGGGTGTCGATGGACTAGGAAATGTTCCAGACTTACGAGATGACACCACGCTTTTTTTCATGGTACTGAGTCGAGGTGAAGATGCAGCAACATTATTCAGATCTAAGGAAGCAGGCCTTTGCCTATCTAGCTTCGTTGATAAAACGTCAGATCTGGATCTCCGATCCTGACATTCTTTAGAAACAAGAGGAATCAAACATTGGTAAAATCCGGGAAAGAACTAGATCAGCGCTTGGTATATTAAAGGGACATTTATAATACCCCTGAGAGCAAGAGAGAAAGAGTTTCTGGCTGAATCCAGCTGCTGATTTTCATCTTCAATCCCAGCATCCGGATCTTGTTTTTGAACTGCTAAAAATTGAGGGAAAGAAAGAATGAGAAAGGGGAGAATTCAACTCAAATTTGAAAATATTAGTGGCATACTCGTTTCTTTGTATGCCTCTCGTTTTTAACCTTTTATTTTCCATAGAGATTACATCAACTCGTACCTTTAGCTTTTTCCCCTTTTCCACAAAGGCCACTGTGCTTGTCCAGTAGTGAAGATTTGTGTGGATTTGGATCTCGATCTGGACCACTCGACCTACCGAGGTTCTCACCGTCAAACCCGAAAAAATGCTGCAATCAAATCAAATGTAGCTCTTAAGAATTCGACTAGAATTAGGTTCAACTAGAAGATTTTCGCTACCCCAAAACAATTGAAATGCCTGTTCATGATCTGAAAATTTAAATCAATCAGCTGATACCGTACATCACTTTCCTTTCTCTTAGTTTCTGACGTCCTGTCCTAATTCACTATTTCATTTAAGCTTTCTTGTTCTGCGAGAAGACACCGTATGTTTTTTAACATTATATTTCATTCCACCAGTCCATACGCATGGAAGCTCAAAGTCGCCTCTTCCTTGTTTGTTTATTATGTAAGTAACTAAAAAAACGCCAATCATAAACCAGGCGCGGAATTACGTTCTCTCCATAACAAAGATAAAGGAACAAAAAGAGGAACTAGGGGAGAGGACAGAATGATAGTACCAGAGGAACTTCGGAGGCAACAGATTCAGGGTCGTGAACTTCAGATGCGAGAGAGCAGCGATCAACACTAGCAGAGGCGGATGAGAAGAGACTAAAATTGGAGTCCAAAGCAAAGATAACAGAATCAGGACTATCACCTCGAACTCTGAACCCTGATCTCGACAATGTCGATACCTGCTCCTGAAACCCTAACTCCGGCATTCTGCTCAAATAATTGTTTCCTCACATTGCGTTCGTACTACCAGATGTCTCTCCCTCTCTCTCTCTCTCTCTCTCTCTCTCTCTCTCTCTCTCAGACCTCAGAGAAACCATCATAAATGGCGGCAATTCAGAGATACGCTTAAGATCGCCATTAAATACGGGGAGCAATCAAGTAGAGTAACTCTAATCCTGCTTAAATATTGTAATTCGTGTCAATTAAGACTAATTAATTGTTGCTTTTAATGCATACGCAATTATTCCAATCAGAGCCTTGACTGCTACTTGCCGCATTGACTTTCTCACCGTGCTCTCGCGGGACCCACCTCGTAAAAACTTTAGGTTAAAACAATAATAATGTTGTCCCCCTTACTTTAATGTAGTATTTCCAGACTTTAGCTCTGTGTTGTATAAATGTTGTACCATTAATCTTAGTTTTCGTTTAATGTATTATATCTGTTGTTCGATCAATTGTTACGGTCCTATTTTTAAGAGACTTAAGATAAATTGTACAGTATCCATTGTTAGGAAAAATAACAAATCAGTCTACGAAATGTGCCAACGACACTAATTACTTACGACGTTAGAACAAGTTTTGTGTCTAACGAGCAAGCAGTAAGCGAGCGAAATTATCGAAAAGAGCGTCATTGAGCATAGTGAATATGATTTGTATGTAAAAAACATTATCATTGATTGTCAGCAAATTACATTGGGTAGGAGATACGCTTTAATCTTACTTCTTTGACATCATGTTTGCAGGTCACTTATTTACTGATGTAATAATTAAAATAAGATATTAATTATACCAATTAATGATCGACCCATTAACAAATACGATTAGAGTATACATAGCATCAATAATCAACAATTAATTTTTACGTAGTAAAGCTAAAAGTGGTGCAATCAAACACTTGCTTGTTTGGTGGGTAGATACATTTTAATGTTTAAAAAAGATAAATGAACATATTTTTTTCCTAATTAATTTTATATTTTCTTGCCTTTTTCAATGTTGTCATGAGTTGGTGCCATTGGTCTGTTATTTAGCTGAGCAGAGGAAGGGAGTGAAGCCGTGATTGCAGGGAACACTATTTGTTGCTTTCTCTATCTTAATTTTTCTCTCCCTCTCAACAACTTCTTCTCATTTCCTTTGCTTCCTGTGTTTCTTCAATTTCTTCTCTTCTGCATCTCTTTCCCTTTTGTCTATTTCTTTTCCTTATTCAACAAACTATAACGATTCGAATATGGGTCTAAAAAAATATTGGATCGAACGATCCAATCTTCAGAGTGTTGGTTTTTAGGTTTCCTTGCATGGCGGAATTTTCAAGGCTCATAACAACAGTAATGTGCGTAACCTATGTATCATAAAAAAAAAAAAATTTAACATGAACATAAAACGAATCATTGTTATAATACATTAATAATAATATGTATTTAAAAATATTTATTTAGATCTAATCTAAATTATTAAGAAATTGTACCTTTGTAGTTTAATTTACATGGGTACAAAATCAACCTTCGATCTTCTTCGTCAATCCTCCTAGTATTTCCTCGGTACTTATTCTGAAAGAAAAAAAAAGTGCTAATGGAAGAATGTTGCAAATAAGAGGTGTCTGTCCTCTTAGAATGTCATTATCCTCTATCTCTCCAAATTCATAGAATTGGAGTTCCAAAGGAGCCAAACTTCCAGGACCAACAAGTAAGGTACTTACCGTCGCATTCCTTAATTGATTTGGATTTTATTATTGGATGGGTAAAGAATAATGATGATATGGACTCTACTATACCACTTGGGATTGGAAATGTTGTCATTGATGCTCGTGTTGATCACCCTATATATCCTGGGATTTCAATTGAAGTTAATAACTTTAGCATGCCTAATGAGAAGATGGAAGACTGTTTGTTTGCTGCTTATTATGGACAGTCAAATATGGAAGTCATTATGCTTGGTGTCAACCTGAATTTCCCATTTGATTCGGGTGGAAGGCATGAAAAGAAGATAATGATGAATACTCCTGGGATTTGAGGACAAATCCTTTTCAACCCCGGGAGTATGATGCACCCAAAGGTCCTATCATCCGGACCCAAGCCAATAGGCTCATTACTTATATAATTAGTTACTATTTTGCAGGATTGAATAAACTAGAAGAACTTGAGCATGAACCAATGCATGATGACAAGGAGGCTCCTCGACATTTAATCACATTTTGACCAAGAACAATTAGGAATTCATTTCCATGGAAGCTTGGAGAATGACCCAACAACCACAGACTTAGATAAGCCCACAACTTAATCAAATGGGTGGGACCAAGTCCAATTGGAGAAGAAGAGAAAACTCACACATTCTTGGCCCAATTGCTCTTCTTAAATGTAGGTGGCATTTGAATTACTAAAAGAACTTTACATCTTCCTAGGTAAGCTTTGTCTGACCAAAGAAGGATCTAGAGATGACAATTCATATTCCAAGATACTCTTGTAGTTTTCCAGACTCTTTTAATTTCCCTAGGTGATGAATCTTCCCTCTTTCTCATCCCCCTTCTTCTAAGTAATTAATGTTTGTCTTGGTTTGCTAATGACCTTTCCTCTTCTTAAGTGGTTGGTTATTAGCATCTATTTATTACTTGCATTGTAACTTGTATCCAATATGAGTTATATATACCCCCCCTTTTGTAATTCAAAAGACAATCAACTTTTAATAAAAAAACTCTTGTATTTAGTTTGTAAAATTCTTTCACTCTCTTTTTGCTATCCCTTATTTTGTTGAGTCATATCCAAATTGAGTGTTAGTAGGTTTGGTGAGTCATATCCAAACCGTAGCTTGGTAAGTCATATCCAAGCTAGCCACCATTTTTCTTGGTGACTCATATCCAAGCGAAGTGTGAGTGTACATCAACTAACTTGATATCTCAAGTTAATCCTCTCTCCATCAACTTAGCAAGACGAGCTAAGTCCATTCCATCGGGAATAAGTCCAAGCACCCCCACGGGTCTCCCTTGTTCCTTTGTTCACTTTCGCACTCTTCCAAAACCCCCATTTGGAAACACATCAATTGAAGTTAACCGATTGCCCAACGACCTTGTTTTGTCTTGTGCATTTTTGGGGGGACATCATGCCTCCTTCTGCTTTTCTTTCCCTTTTGTCCATTTCTTTTCCTTAGTTGGCAAATTATCACGATTTGAAGATGGGTCTAAAAACAATATCGGATCGAATGATCCAATCTTCAGAGTGTTGGTTTTTAGGTTCCCTCGCATGGCGGAATTTCCGAGGTTCAGAACAACGGTAACGTGCGTAACCTATGTATCATGAAAAACAATTTTAACATGCACATAAAACGGATCATTGTTATAATATATTAATAATAATATGTATTTAAAAATATTTATTTAAATCTAATCTAAATGATTAAGAAATTGTAACTTTGTAGTTTACTTCACATGGGTACAAAATCAACCTTCGATCTTCTCCGTCATTCCTCCTCACCTCGAATAAGCACGTGTGGGCATGATGAACGCAACAAGATCACACTCAATTTATGATAGATTGTATTCTCAACACATAAGACGATCTATTTGGATTTAGAAAACGCTTCTCTAAAGCTAACGTAGAAAACTCACAAATTTGCTCTCAAAATGGATTCCTTAATCTCAAGGATTTCAATAACTTAACCTAATGAGGTTGAACCTCTATTTATAGTGGTATAACTATATAATGACCATTATGGCATTTAGAGAAAAACACTACAAATTCCTCATTTTAGTTACAATTGATTTCATACATTTATAACAAAAAAATGTTATGGAAATCAAAAGGTCTTGTCACCATAGCTCAACACTTAGCATTATGACATTAACTCAAATTTGACAAAATCCATTTTAAAAAACTATTTTCAAAAGTTACTTTATATTTGTTAATTAATTGAATAATCAATAATTCAATTATTTCATTTAATGAAATATAACAAATATATTAACTATGACAACTTTTGTCATTTTGTCTTAATTAATTGAATAATCAATATTTCAATTATTTCATCTAATGAAAAATAATAAACTTATTATTGAGTGTATTAAATAATTAATTCATAATTAATTATTTAATCTTCTTTATACATTTTTTTTATTATTCGAATAATGATAGAAGGTGACGAAGGGATCGATGGACTTATAGTTTTAAGCTCCAATAATATTTTGTTAATTAATATAAACTCTTTATATTAATTAACATAATTATTAACTCTAAACTAATTCTACTAAATACTTAGAGTTGCACTCTCAAAACTATAGAGTATATTTACTCAAAGTAATGTCTATTGATATAGTCATTATATATGTAGTAACCCTCTATTTAGATTCGCAATAAAGCTAGGTTTATAATATGTTAACCTCTCATATTGCGTCTTTATCCTTGACTACCATTAGTTCTTGATTGAATAATTAATTCATAACGATTATGAATTGCGTGTTAATTATTCAATCTTTGAACTAACAAACAAGGGAATCTATAAAAATAGATTTTATTGTATCGATATTAACATTCTCAGTTATTCATTTTAATTCACTCCCAATATACAAGGTATATGAATCGTAACTCGTACAAAACTTTACCGAGTAATCGAAGAATAAATTAAAATAAAATAGGAGTTTATTAAATACAACGAATTAAGATCATGCATATATGACCATCATTATGATAAAATTAATTGTTCTATATTTAACGAAAATTATCAGAACAATATAATTTTATCTAGTCCAATCCATATAATCATATTATATAAAACATATTTATCTTATATCACTACATATATAGTCAGGATATAACTACATATTCTTAATGAGATAAACTATGTTTATGACTATAAACTATTTGAAGATTCCATACTTCAAATATAAGTCATGGACATATTTTGGTTATTACTCTTTATATTTTATTTCACATATATACAATATATATGTTAATATAAAGTTAACATAAATAACAAAATAATTTTCTATGAATTTTATAAAACATAATCTAAAATGTTAACATAATATCAATCAATATAAATTTATTCATATATTACAAAATTGTTCTATTATATTTGCTTTTTGGGCACATTACTCCCAAATATCTCCCACTTGCCCTAAAGCAAATGAGACATGTCTTTAATCCCTAAGCCCTCTAGATGTTTCACAAAACATTTTGCAGGTAACGTCTTGGTGAAGGGATCAGCAAGATTCTTAACTGATAGAATCTTCAGAACAATCACGTCTCCACACTACACTATATCTCTTATCACATGATATTTTCTCTCTATATGCTTTGTTCGTTTGTGACTTCTAGGTTCTTTAGCATTCGCCACTGCACCACTATTGTCACAGTGCAAAGACAATGGCTTATCCATATCCGAAACTACTTCCAAATCACTAAAGAATTTTCTAAGCCACATAGCTTCTTTTGTTGCTTCACAAGTAGCAATGTATTCTACTTTCATAGTAGAGTCTGAAACACCACCTTATTTTACACTTCTCCAAACTATGGCTCCACCTCCAAGGGTGAAGACTGATCCAGATATCGACTTTCGGTCATCTGTATCAGTTTGAAAATCAGAATTTGTGTATCCAGTTGGAACCAAATCCCTGCAAGAATATACTAGCATATAATTTCTCGTTCTCCTTAGATACTTGAGAATATGTTTGCCTTTTATCCAATGATCTAATCCTGGATTTGACTGGAACCGGCTAACTATCTCTACTGCATAACAAATGTCAGGTCTCGTGCACAACATAGCATACATCAAGCTCTCAATAACTGATGCATAGGGGTAACGTCTCATATCTTCTTCCTTTTGAGGTGTGTTAGGACACTACTTTTTAGAAAGAATAACTCCATATCTAGAAGGTAAATAACCTTTCTTAGAGTTTTGCATCAAATATTTGACAACCATTTTATCAATATACAATGCCTGAAACAAAGCTAACATTCTATTTTTACGATCTCTTATTAGACGAATCCCAAGAATGTGGCTTGCATTTTCTAAATCTTTTATTTGAAATTGCTTAGCTAGCCATGCTTTTATATCTGATAATAATTCTACATTATTGCCAATAAGTAGAATATCATCAACATACAGAAATAAAAAGACCACACACTTGTCATTGATGAGCTTGTATACACAAGACTCATCAAGGCACTGTGTGAACCCATAAGATTTAATTGCTTCATCAAATCTCATATACCATGACCTAGATGCTTGCTTAAGTCCATAAATATACCTATTTAACTTACAAACATTTTGTTGTGCATCTTTATCTATGAAACTCTCTGGTTGCTCCATACAAATGGTTTATTCAAGATGACCATTTAGAAAAGCTGTCTTGACATCCATCTGCCAAATTTCATAATTATAATGAGCAGCAATAGAGATCAATATACGAATGGACTTAAACATAGCTACAGGAGAGAAAATCTCTTCATAATCAACTCCTTCCCGTTGGGTATAACCCTTAGCTACAAGTCTAGCTTTGAATGTCTCTACATTCCCGTCCACTTTTCTTTTTCTCTTATAAATTCATTTACACCCTATAGGTTTCACCCCTTCAGGTAGATCTACAAGATCCCAGATGAAGTTGGAATACATTGATTCCATCTCATGTTTCATAGCTTCAAGGCATACTTCTTTGTCAGCATCTTCCATTGCACATCTAAATGACAATGGATCATTTTTTTCCATCATCAGTGACAGTAACATGTGCTTCACCTAACTGTTCGTATCGAGCTGGTGGTCGTACTACCCTCTTGCTACGTCTAGGTGGCATGATGGTCTGACTAGAAGTAGTCGTCTTCTGAGTACCATGTGGAACAACAACTTTTATTGTTTCCAATTTGATCTCACTAGCATGAATTTCCTACAAGACAATCTTGCTTTGAGGTTTGAAGTTTGTCATATAGTCATATTCAAGAAATGTGGCATTTGTCGATACAAATACATTGTTATCTTGAGGACTATAGAACAAACCTTCTCTTGTGCCTTTTGCATAACCAACAAACATGCAAACCTCAGATCGAGGTTCTAATTTTCCAATCTTTCCTACTAGCACATGTGCGGGACACACTCATATGCGAAAGTGTCTCAAACTAGGTTTGTGACCACTCCACAACTCTAAAGGTGTCGTAGGAATAGACTTAAATGTTGGGAGTAATATGCCCAACAAGCAAATGTAATAGAACACTTTTGTA
>CM039484.1:29016903-29033724 GCA_022433065.1 Begonia loranthoides
TTCTTTATTTTTAGATTAGATCTAAATACATATTATTATTAATATATTATAACAACAATCCAATTTTATGTTCATGATAAAATTGTTTTTTCATGATACAAAGGTTACGCACGTTACCGTTGTTGTGAACATCGGTAATTCCGCCGTGCGAGGGAACCTAAAAACCAACATTAGATGGGACCACATTCAAAATGTAAGTCGTTGTCTATATGACGTATCCCCAAAATGATTTTGGGAGTGCAGAGTAACTCATCATGGATCGAACCATGTTAAGTAAAGTCCTATTTCTCCTCTCAGCAACACCATTTTGCTGAGGAGTGCCAGGTGTTGTTAGCTGAGATATAATCTCCTGTTCTAACAAGTAATCATTGAATTCATTATCAAGGTATTCACCTCCTCAATTTGATCAAAGACACTTGATTGACTTATCCAATTGTTTTTCAGCTTTAGCTTTAAATTCTTGAAACTTTCTAAAAGTTTCTGATTAAACTGAATTAGATAACTCTAATCATATCTTGAGTAATTATCAACAAAAGTGATGAAGTACTCATAACCACCTCTAGCTCGAGTAGTTATAGGGTCACATACATATGAATGTATGAGTTCAAGTGACTCTTGAGCCCTTCGACCATTTGTAGAAAAAAGTCTCTTGGTTATTTTTCCCTCTAGACAAGATTTACAGACTAGTAAAGATCCAACATTTTAGATCTTTTAAAAGACCGTCATTCACAAGTCTATTAATTCTATCTAGATTAATATGACCTAGACTAAGGTGCCAAAGATATGTGTTATCATCATAAGAAATTGTTAGTTTCTTGGACTTAGTCAATTCTACTTTAAAAATTTTAGTATTCAATAGTAATTTATTGATGAGCCTTATCACATAAAGTTCACTTTCCATAAAACCAAAACAAATATCTAGTACATTTCTAGAAATAATAACAATATTATTATTAAAATAAATTGAAAAACATTGTTCAAATAAGTGAGAAATAGAAATGAGATTTCTAGTCAACCCTGGTACAAAATAAACATTATTCAACAATAAAAATTTATTTTGAAAATATAATTTTGTTTCTCCTACTGCTGAAACTGAAACTAGAGCTTCATTGTCCACTCTCATAGTGAACTCCCCACTTGCTTGCTTCTGGTAGGAACTAAGCATTTGTAAATAACAACAAACATGATTAGTCGCACCTGAATCAACTATCTAGGGTGATAAATCATTCTCAACTAAACAAGATTCAATAACAAGTAAATCAAATTTACATGTCTTCTTTTGTTTTAGCTCATCGAGATACTTTTTACAGTTTCTCTTCCAATGACCATCAACTCCACAATGAAAATATTTTTCTTTGGGTTTTTTCTAGCTTGAGCTATTCTTGTTCCCCTCGTTAGTCTTGTTCCTTTTATTGGGGTTGTCTTTTTTACCCCTTATTGGATTTGGTCCTAGACTTTTGCCTTTTTTCTGAAATTTCTTCCGCTTCTTAAGGGAAGAGTGAGAAGAGGAGTGCTCAACAACATTTGTTTCTCCCTTCTTCTCTATAGAAGAAATGGACTCATAGGTCGTAAGCTCGTAGAGCAATTGAGTCATATCGTAACTCAATTTGTTCATGAAGTAGTTGCTCTTTAATTGTAAGAATTGTGGGCTCAAATTTTCTAAAATCATGCCCACTTGGGTAGCCTCATCAATATGGGCACCATTAATTTCAGCCTCATGAATTGTGCTAATCATCATCAACACATGCTCTCAAACAGAGGTACCGGCCCGTATTTTGCTATTCATGACTTTCTTAATAGCCTCATGACGGGGTTGGTCAGATGGTTTACCAAACATGTTCTGAAGAAACTCCATTATCTCATAAGCTGTCTCTATGTTCTCAAATTTTGTGTTGAGAACATCTGTCATGGAAGCGAGTAAATAACAACGAGCTTTGTCATTTGCTTGTTTCCATGTCTCGAACGGTTCTCTCTCCTCTTTTTAGGCATTTTCAGCAGGGATCGGAGCACATTCCTCAATCAGGACAAACTTCAAGTTGTCGTGCACAATAATCATATTCATATTCTTTTTCCAATTGATGAAATTATCGTCAGTCAATTTTTCAGTCGTGAGTAAATTAATCATAAAAGAAGACATTATGCTGTAATGAATAAATAAATAAAGATTAATATTATACATAAAATTCATAAGAAATATGGCAAGTAAAAATGATGCATGAGCATGCTAAATCACTAAATAAAATGCAAATGCTATTATTGTCTCAATACATAATATTTTTCCTTAGGGTAAAAATATTATCTATTAATAAATTTATTCAAAATATCTTATATTTTCAAAATTTATTAACTATCGATTAGTTTTGGTCTAAATGTGATTAACATATTATATCACATTTTTTTGAGTGTATACCATCGTTTCGATTTTATAAAACTTAACTTATAATTGCCACATTAAGGATAGTCAACTATAAAATACATTTTATAAAACATATATCTAAGAGACCAACCATGATATTGATCTAAGTGAACACTCTCTTTAGGGAGGACGATAACAAAATCGTCTTGGAGCCCCACATAAATCTCACGTTGTTGTATCAACGATGGAGACAATGGAAAGTTACGCCTAACTCTCCGCTCCCACTTATTATTTTGAATTATAGTGATTTTATAGAATATCATATATTTTATTAAATCTATATAAAAAAAATATTTAATCAAAATAAATTTATTTTATATATAGATTATTAATTTTATAATCAAATTATAAAATTAATAAAACTAAATAAACAATTTATTTAGCACTTACAAAATAATGTAAAAATTGTAACAATTAAAATTTTTCATTATTTTATTTTCTCACATAATTCATAAATATGAATTAATAGTTTTAATCTAATTAAAATCATTTAATTTTTAACAAACTAATTTATTAAAATTAAATAAATAAAATATATGATAAGAATGCATCTCAATATGAGAAAACTAAATGATAAGTAAGCTCTATATGCAAGTACTATATGACATGTGAATGCATGATAATGATAAAACAACTTATATCAAGCACAAAAGTAAATGAAATAATGACCGAGTCGATTTGGGTATTTCTAAAATTACATATAAATCCATAAAAAATTATATTAAGTCTTGGTAGCCTCCACCTTTTTGTGTCAGACGTCGTGGTGACAACAATTGCACACCATAGTCTCGCTCCAAAATTTTTCTTGTCCTCCTTTCTTTAATCTCCATCAATATTACATAAAGAGTATTTACCCAAGATAAATTAGGTTTACATCAAAATTAAAAATAAGAAATTTAAAAAATATTCCTAACCCGAATCGGCCACATGAAATTACGATTATTATTTCAATCATGCATATATCCATACATTCAACATTCCAAATATATATATAAATTAAAAAAATGCATAAGCCTACTTATCATTACATATCATGATTTTCAAAAAAATCACATTATTAAATATATCATAACTACAACGAAACTCTAATACAAATTGTTGGTTTTTAGGTTCCCTCGCACGACGGAATTACCGAAGTTCATAATAACAGTAACGTGCGTAACCTATGTATCATGAAAAATAATTTTAACATGAACATAAAATGGATCATTGTTATAATATATTAATAATAATATGTATTTAGATATAATATATATGATTAAGAAATTGTAACTTTGTAGCTTACTTCACACAGATACAAAATCAACCTCCGATATTCTCCGTTAATCCTCCTCACCTCAAATAAGCACGTGTGGGCGTGATGAACGCAACAAGATCATACTCAATTTATGATTGATCGTATTCTCAACACATGAGACAATCTATTTGGATTTAGAAAACGCTTCTATAAGGCCAACACTGAAGACCCACAAATTGCTCTCAAAATGGATTCCTTAATCTCAAAGATTTCAACAACTTAACCTAATGAGGTTGGACCTCTATTTATAGTGGTATAGCTCTATCATGGCCATTATGGCATTTAGATAAAAACATTACAAATTCATCATTTAAGTTACAATTGATTTCATACATTTATAACAAAAAATGTTATGGAAATTAAAAGGTCTTGTCACCATAGCTCAACACTTACCACTATGACATTAACTCAAATTTGACAAAATCCATTTTAAAAAACTATTTTCAAAAGTTACTTTATATTTGTTAATTAATTGAATAATCAATAATTCAATTATTTCATTTAATGAAATATAACAAACATATTAACTATGACAACTTTTGTCATTTTGTCTTAATTAATTGAATAATCAATATTTCAATTATTTCATCTAATGAAAATAATAAATTTATTATTGAGTGTATTAAATAATTAATTCATAATTAATTATTTAATCTTCTTTGTTCATTTTTTTATTTTTTGAATGATGATAGAATGTGATGAAGGGACTGATGTATTAGCCTTTTTGTTAGGCTAAGTTGTATTTTGATAATGAATAAAATGTTGATTAATTTAATAAATCAATGAGTTGTATTTTGTGTTATATTTTGTATTTTTTGGATATTATTCTTATCATTTTTTATAATAATATTTATATCCGTGTTTATTAGAAATACCATCAAAATGGGTATTATTAATGTTCTAACAAGTTTATCTAAGTCCATATAGTGAATACATATCGTTTCGGGACTTAGGAAAATCAAGAAGGTGAAAAATGAGCAAAGGGTTGATGAAACAGCACAAAGAGTCGACCATGTTATGCATTTACCAAGGAAAGGGTCGACTGCATGGTCGACCGTGAAATGAACAGATTGCTCTGGAGTTTCTGCACGAAGGAAAGGGTCGACCGCACGGTCGAACGCAAAATGGACAAATTAGTTTGAAGGTCGACCGCACGGTCAATTGCACAGAAGACATATTTCAACGGTCAAATTTCAACGGGAAGAACTCTAACGACTAGTAAAAGGGTCGACCGTTTAGGTCATAAGGTCGACCGCTTGTGCAGTGTCTATAAATAGAGGATCACTCCAAGCTCACCATAACTAACGATCGAATATTCGAGGCGAAGCCCTGCTGAAATCAATAGTCGAATATTACGCACTGTGAGCTATTATTGTAAATCCAATTCTCCCCAACCCATAAACTTGCAAGTTATATTTGGAAGAATTCAGATTAGATAGATTGTGTGTTAATTTTCGATTCCATTATTATTGTACTTGATTATAAAGGGTGATTCCGTACTAATTCATCACACGAGGGTGACAACCCAAAACACTCGAAACACTCATAGGCTCGATTGAATGCCCGTAAGTTCAATCATTGGGTGACGCCTCGCAATAGTCAATTTAAGGGTGACGCCCCGCAATAGTCAAAGGTTGATGACCTTAGAATTAGTCAAGGGTGACGCCCCACTTAAGAGTCAACTTGTAAATGGTTTTATCGGCACCCGTAAGCCAATTGCTTAGTGTATCTCCAAGTGGAACTTGGAGCACAGACGTAGGCGAGTTTGTCGAACCGCGTAAACAAATATCATGTGCACTTCTCTAACCCTAACTCTTTAATTTACGCATTTATCATGATTAGTTATTTAATCATATTTGATAAATCACTTAGGGATTTAGAGTAATCAAATATCGTACGAAAATATTAAAACGCTATATTCACCCCCCCCCCCCCCCACTCTATAGGCGTATATCAATCATACAATTGGTATCAGAGCGGAAATTTAAATTTTTGTGTGATATTTTGTTGATTGTGCACATTGCTATAATTTGTTGAATTTCATTGTTGAAATTTACTTTAATATCATTGATTTGAAATTATATAGATATATATGCACATTATGGATTCCAACATATGCAAATTAGGACACTCTACTTCTACACCTCCAATTTTTTATGGTTGTGATTATTTGTATTGGAAATGTAGAATGAAAGTATTTGTGCAATCTATTGATTACAATTTATGGATAATCATTGAAAAGGGAATAACCATTCCAAGACCATGTTGTGAATTCAATGATATAGATAAACGTAATTGGAATTTGAATGCTAAAGTTATGAATATTTTATATAGTGGATTAAGTAAAAATGAATTCGATAAAGTACAATCATGTGTTAGTGCCTTTGATATATGGAAAACGCTTGAGCTAACACATGCATGCACAAATCAAAGAATTAGAAGCGAAGAGAGATCATTCTCTGAAAAAGAAGAGGAAGAGGCCAACGTATGCTTCATGGCCAACGGTATTGAGGTAAACGACTATTATAGCAATTTGGATTCTAATAATGATGATGATGGTGATTTAGTAAATGAATTGCTAGATAG
Organism: Begonia loranthoides; assembly: GCA_022433065.1. NCBI lineage: Eukaryota > Viridiplantae > Streptophyta > Magnoliopsida > Cucurbitales > Begoniaceae > Begonia > Begonia loranthoides. The sequence goes on from CM039484.1 coordinate 29,023,203, forward strand.
TTTGAATGAGTTTAAAGACAAATATAAAGTATTGAAAAAGGAGTATATCAATTTGATAAAAAAACATGCTAATTTAGATAAATCTTTTGAGGATCAAATTGTTGAATTAAAGAGAATGATTGATGCTTCTAATGCTTCCTTTAAATCTCTTGGGCATGATAGTGGTAATTTAAATGTGTTAAATGATGAATTGAAATCTACTATCAAATCACATGAAAATGAAATTGACTTATTAAATTTAAAAATTGTGATTTGATTACTACTATTAAATGTCATGAACATGAGATTTGTGATTTGAAAAATAGAAATGATGAATTGAATATTTATATCAAATCCCGTGAAAATGAGATTCGATCTTTGAATGCTAAATCTAAACCTACTCTTGATGCTAATGCTAAAATTGAATATCTTGATATTGATATTTGTGAATTGAAAACAAAGAATAATGATTTGAACTCTATTGTGCTTAAATTCACAAATGGGAGCAAAAATTTAAATATTCTCTTAAATTCACAAATGGTTACATTTGATAAAGCCAGAATTGACTATGAACCCTTTGCAAAGAAAAAGAATTACACTAATCTTTTTGTTAGTTCATCTATTTGTAATTCTTGCAACTGTGTTGGACATAAATCTTTTTTGTTGTCCTTTAAAATTGAACGCTAAATTGGATTCAAATATTAGATCTAAATTTGTCTGTCCTTTGCATTTGAACTCTAAATTTAAATCAAATGCTAATTCAAAATTTGCTCATCCTTTGGATGGAAATTCTAGATTTAAGTCTAGCTTAAATCCTAAACCTAATTTGAATTCAAAATTTGTGTGGGTTCCTAAAGGAACCAAGCCTATAACAAATGGACCCAAAATGGTTTGGGTACCAAAGAATTCGAATTGATTGTGTTGTATGTTGAAGATTCTCCCGAGGATCTAAATGAATTTGGATAATGGAATATCCAAAAATGAAAAGGGGAGAAGCTTCAAGATTGCCTTCAAAGCTAGAAAAATGAAAATTATCTTGAAGGTACACAACTTCTTTGTTTTGATTAAAACTGGTTGTGAAATTTGATTTGGATTATTATTTAGATTTTGATTGGTTGAAATTCCTTTTGGAATCAATACTATGGATTTTGATTCGAAATTAAATTGGATTAAATTATTGATTTGATTTAACTTTGATTAGTAAAACATTTTCTTGGATTAATTGTTATCTTTAATCTTTTTGTATATATATAGGTTGAAATATGCTTTATTCATTCAATTAGTATTTTGATGAATGGTTCCAACAATTGGATTTTAAATTGCATATCTTTGAAAGAGTGTTGGATATTTAATTTTGTTGATTTAGGGTTGCATTGAGATAAATTGATTTTTTTTTTCAGTGAATGGATAGATATCGTAGGTTGTAAATTTGGGTATTTCTTCATTTGATATCTAGGAATTGAGATGTCTTTATTCCTTCAATTTACATTTTGATGGTTTGTATTCCAACAACTTAGTCTCTAAATTGAACATGCTAATGCAAATATTGGATTGTTGGATGCTAAGTTGGATGATTGTCTGGAATAAATTGCTTTGTCTTATTGAGAATGTACTTCTCTCATGAATTAAAATTAGCTTGATATAATAGGAGAAGAGTAGAAAAATTGCTAATTATGATGTTTTGTTGTTTTCTCCCTTGAATTGAATTTGCCTATTCATAATGATAAATGGGAGAAAATAGAATTGCTAAGAATTGTTTCTAAACTATCGACTTGTAAAATAGGTTAAGTTCTTTTTTCAGCTTTTGATAAATATGCTTTTGCTTGTAGGCTAGACTTTGATAATTCTTCCTTGAGTCTAACTTGATTAATGCAAAGAGGGAGAAACATAAATTGATTTGACAATTGTTTTTTGTTTTGAAATTTTAAAATTCTCATTGAATTGAAACTAGTTAATTGATAAAAGGAGAGAGCTAGTTATTAAGAGATAATTGTTTGTATTGTTTCTAATTTTGTTGATTTTGCTTCTGCTTAGGCTCAAAGTTTGATAATTCTCCGTTGCATTGTTTTTGTCTCTTGATGAAAAGGAGATAGATATTTGTATAGATATAATTGTTTCAAGATTTGATAACCCCCATTGATTTTATTTTGAATCATCATTTGAAGGGGAGATTTTTTTATTGTTTTGTTTGATAACTTTAAAACCCTCATCTATTTTAGTACGTTGAATGTCAAAAAATGATGAGATCTTTTTTGTGTTATTTGATAATTTTGTTTCCCCAAATGACTTGATTTTTTAATTTAAAGGGGGAAGAGTTTTTGTAGTTGATTTTCAAATTGATATCAATCATTTTCTATTGATTTAAAATCTTTCAATTGGTATTAATAAGTGTTTTGCTCCTTTAAACTTGTACAATTGGTATCTATCTTAGATTTCAATTCCCAATTGTTTAATTATGTATAATGATTTAGGGGGAGAGAAAATGATCCTTAACGTGAATATCTTTGAAAGATAGACTATATCAATTGGCATTTTGTGATTTTGGATTTTATTTCAACAATTGATATTCATTGGATTTTATTGTTTTATTGGTATTCTTGATGATCATTCTTGATTAGTTGCATATAGGTTGAGATTTTTGAGTTTAATTCGTGCAATAGAAATTGTTGATATTGAATCTGCTTGGTGGAATACTCTTGGTATCCTTAATTTCATTGGTTTATATTTGTTCAATACTTTCAATTGGTTGTTTGAAATTAGAAATAGTTTTAATTCAACAAATGGTATAATTTGAATTATTGAAGTGTGAGAGTTCAGTGTGGTTTAAGGATATTCAACACCAATTAGGTCGAATTTGAACAAATATAATATGTAAATCTGTTCAGACATGGTCGACCGCAAAAATGATAGATTCGTTTCCTCTGTCACTTAGAAGGAAAAGGTCGACCGCATACTTACAAAAGGTCGACCCTTTCATCGATTTTAAGTCAGATTTGTCGACCTAACCTTAATTTTGAACGACCTCATCGGGGATTTCCAACAACCCCTCCGTGCTCTCTTTTGATTTCCAGCGATTCTTCCCTGTTATTCCTCGCTCAAGCTCCATTTCATCATTTTCGTCCCTTCAATCCTCATCTATCATGTCTTGGAGGACCGAAAAATGAACTAGGCGAGGTAAATCTTCTCAGTCACATTCAGAAGATTTTTCTTCCCGTTTCTTTATCAATGCTGGATGCAAGGCTAGATATGAAGAAGATTATAAGTATAGGTCTTTGATTTTATCTCAGAAAATCTCTTGGAATCGTTTAGGAAATTTGGATTTAGAGAGAATTTACAAATTGATGGATTTGTTTAAGCTTTTCGATTATGACGGTCCTTATTCAGAAGCTCCTATCTGAATGTTTTATTCTAATCTTGAGTATAGTCCAAGACTATTAAAAGTGATGAGCTTGGTATATGGCAAACACATTTGTTTTACTCCCAACAATATCAATTCTTTGTTGGATTTTAAGCAAGGTTCTGGATATGAGAAATTCTATACAAATTCGAGGGATCCGACTTTTATTCGTTCATATGCTGATATAAGTTTTTTGCGAAAGATTCTTAAAAATACAGAGCAAGGTTTCTTGATCAAACCCAAGGCACAGGATTTAAATGTTAAGGCACGTGTGATTCATCACAGTTTATCGTATAATTTGGTTCTGAGAGATGGTCACCGCGACAATGTCAGTTATATGAACCTTTATGCGCTCAAGCATATTTATGATCATCAGTGGTTCAATGTTGGATATATTATTCTTCAAGTGATGATCGAAACCGCCAGAAGCATCGATCATTGCCCTACAATCTCTTGCTTATGAGAGTTTTTCAATCTCAAGGTGTGCAAATTTCTGATTCGGATGCCCAAACTTCCCCTCCGTGCGGTGGATACTTATTCCGTGCACACATTGCCACATATGGGTTTTACCACAGGTGATGATGGTGTGTGGGTGGCTAGAGCACCTAGGGCTGTCGCCCCAGCCCAAAAATTGAGTTTCGATGATGATGACGACGCCCCAATACCCGATCCGTCTACTTTAGTCGACCCATCGTTTCCTCCCTCTTCTTCCAGACCATCAACGCATGTCTCCTCCTCTTCTACAACCTATCCAACTTTAGTTGAAGAGCGACTAGATTTATTCACAGGCTATTTCTTATCTTTTCAAGATAAATGTCTCACCTTTCACTCTGAGATTCGGGAACAAATTTGTTCACATCATGAAGAGAACCTCGCGTTTCAATCCAATGTCCACTCAAAATTAAAAATACTTCAATGCGGAGTCACCGAAGTGTCAAATGCGATGTATGGCACCCAATTCTTCAATGAGCATAACATTCCTCTTGAGTCCAATGATGTTCCTCCGGTCTACGATGGTGCTCCTCCTGCAGACACTATTTAGCCTTAGTCTTTAATTTTTGTAACATTACATTAACTCAATGTTTTACTCTTTTAGCTTACCTCTAATCTCTGTCATGTATTTTGTGAATGATATGTTCTGAATCCTGCATAATATCTTTTGATTGTAAATACTATTTTGGGTTAATTGTGAGCTTATGCAGGAAATTATGGCTTTGTTAGGGAGCGTATAAACAAAGGAAACCATGCCAAAATTTTTCAAAACTTCTCTCTTTTTCTACACCTTTTTAATAATGTCCAACAGGGAGAAGAATATGGATTTGTACATAAAGATAAAGGGGAGAAACTTGTTTTTAAACATGAATTCATCCATGGAGTTTGTCAATTGGTACTTATTTGGTTTTTTAAAGTTGGATGGCTCATAATTTTGTTTGATATTCTCTCAATTTATCCATATTGATAATCTTATAGAGGGAGAGAAATTATAACTTGTTAATAATTGCTCTAACGGGGAGAGCAAAGTTTTAAACTTGGATTATATCTCCAATAATCTCTTTTGTGATTGACATAGGGGGAGAGATAACTTGATTGATATTTTGATTATAAATGTGGTATCTCTCATACACTTAAATTTTAGATTTCACTTGGGATATACAATTGGTATCAATGGTTGAAAAATGTGTTTGTTTTTAATTGTAAATCTTCTATTGGTATCCTTTGTTAAATTTCTTATTTCTTCAATTGATATCATTTTCAGAAATTGAAAAATTAATTATAAATTTTGGTGTCTCTCATAGAAATTTGTTTTAGATTTCATTTTGAAGTTACAATTGGCATCATTCTTGACAAAATTGATTTGATCTTAACTTTGGATTTACAATTGATATTAATCTTAGAAAAACTTGTTTTGTTTTAAATTGTGAATTATCAATTGACATCCATTGTTAATTTCTTAATTCTTCACATGGTATCACTTCTAGATTGTGAAATTTTACTTATCATTCTCTTATCTTCATTGGAGTTCATTTACTTTAAAGAGAAACTTGAATTGATATGTTGAATTGAAGTGGATTCTATTTCTTACATTTGATATCTAAATCTTGAATCCCATTTTTTTGGTATCTATTACTTGGACTTAAATGCATAATTCCCTCAAATGTGTATTTATGCTTAATGACAAAGAGGGATGATATTTTTGATTGAATTGTGATTGTGGTTGCTTAGATTGGTATCTTATCTTTTACCACTCATTGAACTTTAATGTTTGTATCCCTCGAATAAGTTTATATGTTTAATGACAAAGAGGGAGAATATTTCTTGTTAGAAATCTTTGAAATTGTGGTTAGATTCAATTGGTATCTTATCTTAACCACATGAACTCTTCTATTGAATGTCTTTATTGTGGGTTCTTCATTTGGTATTTTTTAACCACAATTTAGATTTGAAAGTGAATGCTTAATTCCCTCAATTTACTTATGTCGAAAATGTTCACGGGGGAGAATTTCTAAGATGAATCTTTTGATAGTCTTATTTTGATAACATTTCTTGATTGTGTTAGGACTACCCTCCCCTAGCAATCTTTTTTATTATGACAAAAAGGGGGAGAATGATGTATAAGTTGTAATATATTTTAGGGAAAGTTGAATAGCATGGAATAATATGTTGCATGGATTTTATTGCTTGACAAATTGCACAACTTAATTGGAGAAATTAAATATGCAATATTTATATGCAAATGCTTAGTTTTAGAGTAGTCAACTTATTGGATTTTGTCATCATAAAAAAGGGGAGATTGTTAGCCTTTTTGTTAGGCTAAATTGTATTTTGATGATGACTAAAATGTTGATTAATTTAATAAATCAATGAGTTGTATTTTGTGTTATATTTTGTATTTTTCGAATATTATTCTTATCATTTTTATAATAATATTTATATCCGTGTTTATTGGAAATACCTTCAAAATGAGTATTATTAATGTTCTAACAAGTTTATCTAAGTTCATGTAGTGAATACATATCGTTTCAGGACTTAGGAAAATCAAGAAGGTGAAAAAGGAGCAAAGGGTCGATGAAACAACACAAAGGGTCGACCCTGTTATGCATTTACCAAGGAAAAGGTCGACCGCACGGTCGATCGCAAAATGAACAGATTGCTCCGGAGTTTCTGCACGAAGGAAAGGGTCGACCGCAAAATGGACAAATTAGTTTGAAGGTCGACCGCATAGAAGGCATATTTCAACGGTCAAATCTCAACGGGCAGAACTCCAACGGCTAGTAAAAGGGTCGACTATTTAGGTCATAAGATTGACCGCTTGTGCAGTGTCTATAAATAAAGGATCACTCCAAGCTCACCATAACTAACGATCGAATATTCTAGGCGAAGCCCTGCTGATCAATAGTCGAATATTACCCACTATGAGCTATTATTGTAAATCCAATTTTCGCCAACCCACATAAAATTGTGAGTTATATTTAAGAGAATTTGGATTAGATAGATTGCGTGTTAATTTCCGATTCCATTATTATTGTGCATGATTGTAAAGGGTGATTCCCTACTAATTCATCACATGAGGGTGACAACCCGAAACACTCGAAACACTTATAGGCTCGATTGAACGCCCGTAAGTTCAACCATTGGGTGACGCCTCACAATAGTCAATTTAAGGGTGACGCAACACAATAGTCAAAGGTTGACGATCTTAAAATTAGTCAAGGGTGACACCCCGCTTAAGAGTCAACTTGTAAACGATTTTATTGGCACCCGTAAGCCAATTGCTTAGTGTATCTCCAAGTGGAACTTGGAGTGCGGACGTAGGCTAGTTTGCCGAACCGCGTAAACAAATATCGTGTGCACTTCTCTAACCCTTACTCTTTAATTTACGCATTTATCGTGATTGGTTATTTAATCATGTTTGATAAATCACTTAGGGATTTAGAGTAATCAAATATCGCACGAAAATATTAAAATGCTATATTCACACCCTCCCCTCCCCCCTATAGACGTATATCGATCCTACACGATGAACCTATAGTTTTAAGCTCCAATAATATTTCGTTAATTAATATAAACTTTTTATATTAATTAACATAATTATTAACTCTAAATTAATTCTACTAAATATTTAGATCTACACTCTCAAAATTATAGAGTATATTTACTCAAAGTAATGTCCATTGATATAGTCATTACATATGTATTAACCCTCTATTTAGATTTGCAATAGAGCTAGGTATATAATCCATTAATTTCTCATATTCTGTCTTTATCCTTGACTACCATTAGTTCTTGATTGAATAATTAATTCGTAACGATTATGAATTGCATGCTAATTATTCAATCATTGAACTAACAAACAAATGAATCTATAAAAATGGATTTCATTGTAACGATATTAACATTTTCAGCTATTCATTTTAATTTACTCCCAATATACAAGGTATATGAATCGTAACTCGTACAAAACTTTACCGAGTAAATTAAAGAATAAATTAAAATAAAATAATATTTTATTAAATACAGCGATATAAGATCATGCATATATGACCATCATTATGATTAAATTAATTGTTCTATATTTAACAGAAATGATTAGAACAATATAATTTTATCTGGTCCAGTCCTATACAATCATATTATATAAAACATATTTATCTTATGTCACAACATATATAGTCGGGATATGACTATATATTCTTAATGAGATAAACTATGTTTATGACTATGAACTATTTGAAGATTTCATACTTCAAATATAAGTCATGGACATATTTTAGTTATCACTCTTTATATTTTATCTCACATATATACAATATATATGTTAATATAAAGTTAGCATAAATAACCAAGGAATTTTTCATGAATTTTATAAAACATAATCTAAAATATTAACATAATATCAATCAATATAAATTTATTCATATATTACAAAATTGTTCTATTACATTTGCTTGTTGGGCACATTACTCCTAATACATAGATGACTCAATCTCCCTGCTCAAGGTCTAGTTTGTAGCGGAAGACTTAATTATAAAATGAGTCTAGGTCCACATAGGGATTACGAAAAATAATAGTAAGAATAAAATAAATACTATGCAACTAAATCCAAATTATATAGTAGCATCCAAATATCTTAAAATAAACCCAAGTGTGTGTGTGTGTGTATATATATATATGTCCTCATCTAATGTACCACCAAAAATGAACATTTACAAATTGCTTTGGATAGGCAATTTCTCGGCAGATTTTCTAAGTCAACTTGAGGGCCCAATAACATCATCAATTGAAAACATCTTCACATGAATTTTGAACGTCAACCCTTGTTATATGTGAGGAAACATCTCTCATAATTTCAAGGTGAAATTCGCTCGGACGGGAGAGATATGAATGCAAAGATGGAAACTCTTCTGATGTAGGCGCCTACTCTGTCAAGAATTTTGTCAAATATCGGATAGTGTTTCCCAATTGAAATGAGGCTTCTTACTATAATTTTTGGACTACTTCTTACCCTGTGAGTGGAGAAGACACCCTCCAAAAATCACAATCAAAATAGATGGAATGAGTGAGATATGATGGAAGAGTTGCAAGTTGGTATGAATAAGCACTACTTTTGCACCTTTTTTTGACTTCAATGACCTCCCTTCAATGGAAAACACTCCAGTTTGAGTTTCTTGTAAGTTTCTACTCCTTTGCTAGATGTTATTCCTCGACGGCACAAGGAAGAGAAAGAGGTAATAGTAAGAGATATCACTTAAACTTACAAAAGATGAAATTAATGGACAACACACAAGCTTGATCGAATGTAACTCACCTAAAAAGATGCGGCTATGGAGAAATCTCCACAATTTTGAACAAGGGTTCTATTATCTAAGATCAATTGCCTAGGGCAGCCTTAAGAGAGAGCTTAAATACTCCCTCAAAAATTAGGCTTACAATTAAGGACAAAATTATAACTTATTCCAACACAAATAAGCCACACTCACCTAGTATAGCTAACCTGAGTGTCACAAAATGTCATAACATAGTTCCACATCCAAATGTTTCAATTTAAATAACAGAAAAATAAAGAAATTTTCCTAGCTTGAAATTATAGTCCATCTCCAATGAGTTTTCCTTTGTTAGAAACAAAAACTCATTAGGTGATGATGGTTGTTGTCTCTGAGTGAACAAGGGTTTTGGTCGCTTGTTCTAGCTCTCTTCTCAATAAGTGCTTTGGTTCCTCTTTATCCTTTGATGTAGGTGTTTCCTCCAATTTGTTATAAAATGAATCACCTGCAAAATAAAAAAGAAATATAAAGGTTAGTGAGCCTCTTGGCTCGGGACCTTGTGATTGGTCCTTGTGGTGCATCATCAATAAGTGTTTTGCCTCCTCTTTATCCTTTGATGTAGGTGTTTCTTCCAACTGGTTATTAAATGAATCACCGGCAAAATAAAAAAAAACATAAAGGTTAGTGAACCTCTTGGCTCAAGACTTTGTGATTGGTCCTTGTGGTGCTTCATCAACAGGAAATAAAATTTAAACACTTAGAAAAAAATTAAAAACGGGAAACGCCATAGCACAAGTACACCTAACCATTGTTAGAGGTGGCTAACGGGTAGGGCTCGCGAGCCTGAAAACTGGGGCTCGCAAGCCCACCGAGCCAGGGCTCGGGAGCCTGGCAGGCTGGCCTGGTAGCCTACCTGCCACTCACCAGCCACCCTTGGTCGGGCCAGCTGGCCCTAGCGAATCCCAAAGGCACCCCTGTCCCTGCTTGGAAGTTCCGTCGGGCGTTGGTGTGGTGTCCCTGCTGACCGGCAACCCGTGGCGAAGATTGGCGAAGAGCTCGCCAGCCACCCCTGGCCTGACGAGCCCACCTGCCACTCGCCAGCCACCCCTAGCCTTGGCGAATCCTGAAGGCGAATGAACAACAGTACTATGGCACCCCTATCCCTGCTTGGAAGCTCTGTCGGGCATCAGTGTGGTGTCCTTGTTGGCCGGCGACCCCTGGCGAAGACCATCAGTGTCCGCCTGTCATCCAGTGTCCCTGCCGACCCTGGGCACTGGGCAACGTTGCCTCAGTTGGGCAAGGGTCTTCAGACAGTTGCCCCTCAGCGGCTCACCAACGGTCTTCACTCTTCGTTCCCCCCCCCCCCCCTTCTGTATGTACACTG